>CAMOHE010045204.1:351-22620 GCA_946598075.1 Artocarpus hirsutus | reverse complement strand
CCGTTTAGCGCCCCCCACCCCCAAAATCCACTCCTCCTCCCCCCCCGCCATGCCAACGCCGAGCCCCCTGAAGACCTTTTTTCATTTCATTTTTTTTTTTTTTTTGGAAATTTTCTAAAATTGTTGCGGCTTTTCTCGTTATTTTTATATTTGTTTTGCTTAAAAAATGTCAGAATCAGATGTGGTTGTATATTTTGTTGTTTTCTGTTGATGGATAATTTTTAACCCTTTAATTTTCATTTAATGATTGTTTAAAGTGAGTTTTATTGATGAGAATTTTTAAAAGTTCTTATCATAGTATGTCCTATTTTCTATAATTTGTAAATGTAAGCCACCTCGCTTAACCTCTATGCCCATGCAGGCTTTGAGCCGGCTTGAGCCTCTCTTTTTATTAACCAAATTGCTCTTGGTCGGCCAACTTTTTCATTTGCCCAGGACCGATTTCCCTCTTTGACTTGTATAGGATGGGTCAGACAGCTCGAATTAGCACATCTATTACCATCTAATGTAATAGTTTTTAGCGGAAAATTGTAACAAATATGCTAGATAATCAAACATTTAAAAATATATAGTGCATCAAAGATTAGTAATGGATAGGCAACATTAAATTTAAAACCTTTTCATTTCCCAGTTTATCCTTTTTTTCCTTCTTTTTTTTATGTTTATTTGTTCCTTCTTCCTTATTCATCGAACAACCACCATGTCACCTCCACGCGCCACTGCCTACAACCCTATCCGATGACGCCACCTACCTTGTCAGAATCAAAATGCAACGATCAAAACCCCACCACCATCACTATGAATCTTGATTGTTATTGTCCCTTCTCTCTCTGTCATTGTACATTTCGATCACACTTAAAAGGTGTTATCCGCTGTGCCAATCATCACCCTCAGTTAGACTCACACAACTATTGCCATCGGATACCTTTCTACCACTAGATAACTACAAGGAGAAGACGGAGAAGGTCAAAGGCATTTGGAGGTCGTGATCTTTAGTTGTGTCACCATTTTTGTCCTAAGCCCTTGACCGTCGTAGAAAGAAGGTTGCCTTGGTTTGTCGTGATGCTGGCGATTGTGAGGTGCCACAACGGTCTTCTCAACGGCTACTGTAGATGTCAAATGGCTGTGTCGGCATAGGGTGAAGGGAGTAGGAGGAGAGAGAAAGGGGAAAAGAGAGAGAGAGAGAGAATGCGATAGGGTTTCTATTTAAAAGGGTAGAGAAAATTGAATAGGAATACTTTTTGCGTTTTTAATGGATGAAAGGTCAAGTTTTTACCAAAATGTGTTATTTACAAATATTTTTGAAATTTTGGTCTTTTAATTTTTATTCATGATTTCATATAGCCTATTTGCTTCATTCTTTCCCTTAAAAAAAGAGAGTCCTTTTATGCAATACTTTTTCATTTCAAGAAATATTTTTGGGATAAAATCAAATAGACTAGTCCAAATTCTAGACAACAAAAAAAAGAGATTTCACCTCTCATAAATTTATTCAAAAAAAAAATGTTGTTGAAACAATAAAAAAAAAACACAAAAAAATGCTAAGGTCACGTGCAGTACATGTAATTCAAGTTTAGAGAGAGCGAGGAGGCTTTTTTTTATATGATTTTTTCAAAAAAAATTTATTTAGTCAATAAATTTTTTTTTTTTATTTTTAGGCATAAAAAAACTAATTTTTTGAGTTTTATTTTTTTGTTTTCATCTTATTTAAGTTTTTTTTTTTTTTTCGATACAATATTTTTTTTCTTTTTTTTAGAAAAAATTAAGACATTTTTGCTGCTCAACAACAACTTTTTTTTTGATAAAAAAAAATCATTTACTTAATTTTAAATTCTCTTTTAACATTTTTTTTTTCAAATTTTGCCCTAAGGTGAACCGAATCGGCAAAGTACAGAGCAGAGTAGAGGAGAGAAATAGTAACTATGGAGAATCGTGGGGCTCCGTCGAATCTTCTGGACGACGCCGTCGGGGCTCTTGCCGGCCGATTTGTCGGCGTCGAAGACTCCGTGGAGGCCAGCGCCGCCTTTGTCCTTCATCACCTTCTCAAGCGCTCTCTCTCTCCTCTCTCTCCCACCATCGTCATTTTCGTCTCCTTCGCCAACCCCTTCTCTCACTACGATCGCATTCTCCGAAAACTAGTACTCTCTCTCTCTCTCTCTCTCTCTCTCTCTCTATCTGGCAAGTACTTACGCGTTTTTCAGTCTGTGTTTTTGTGTTTCGTTTCCATTTTTGGTTGCATTTGAACCGCTTTCTGTTGTCTGTTAGGAATTTTAGTTGTTACGCAGTTGTTCATACATATGTTCTGGTTGATTTTGTGGCAAATTTGTTAGACTCCTCGTAAATATTTGTAAATTTTAATGATATGTTGTTTTTTTTCTTTTCTTAAATTTTTTTTTGTTTTGTGGCATGGGCGATTTGAACATGTTACTGGAAGATTTATGCTGATAATGTAATGAAAGTGATGGCTAAACTAATGCTCAAATGTTATTGAAGTCAAGTATAAATGTCTGTGAATCCATTGTGTTGTGTTTTCTATGAAGGTTTTTCTGCTATTCAACTAATTGAACTTCAGCACAACTAGCCAAAGAAGAAGAAGAAGAAGAACTTAGGCTCTCGGTGTACTCGAATGCCAGAAATATTGTAGACCATGTAAATATTAGAACATCTCGTTATGGTTACAAGCTTGGCCTGGTAGTAATTCTAGCCGACTTATAACTTGCGGTCTTTCGTTTGAGTTTCACACCTCTAATGGGAAAAAAAGGAATAAGAAGAAAGAAATGTAACGTTTGATCAATCTTCCCAAATATGTGATTTGCTCTCCTATGCAGATGTCAAGCTTGCAGCCGCACTTGCAGACATGAATAATATATATATATATATATATATATATATTTTGTTATGATTTTCTTGGTGGGTTGCTGAATTTGGGTGTGTTTTTTCCTACCAGGGTTGCAACTTAGCAGCTCAAAGGGACAATAAAAGATTCTTCTTTTTTGACATGCTTATGTGGGAATATCCAGGTGAGAAAATCAGGTCTATACGAGTATTCTCTATGTTGTTATTGTCTTATTAAACTTCTAATGCAGTTAAGATAATTTGGATCCTTTAGGTGGACAGAAGTTAGCCTAAGAAATAAGAATCATACTTACATTAGGAGCTTTAGTTTATGAACTTACGTCAGCCTAAGAATCTTTCAAGTGTTATTGAAAAATGCTTTTCTATGTCAGTGTAATGATTGTCATCATGAGCTTTTTCGATGTGAAGATGTCATTACTTTTTTAGTATTTCTTTTAGTACTTGTAAAAATATAGGGATAGATTGCTTTGAAGTATGCTGGACAGCATGATAATTTTTTTTAGTACTTGTAGAAATATAGGGAGAGATTGCTTTAAAGTATGCTGGACAACATGATAATTTTTCTTTTCTAGTACTTGTTTTTGATGAGATGCTTATCTTATTCATTTAGATAGGGATGAAGGAAAAACCAGTGGGGGTGGACTTGTTGCTCTTTATGGGGAAATCCAAAAGGTAATGAGTGACTTACCTCAAGAGAGGAAGAATTCTGTTACCATCATGATAGATGATGTCTCCTTCATGGAAGTGGCTGCTAAAGGATCCACAAATCTTGTCTTAGACTTTCTGCATTACTGCAACACTTTAACGTCTGAACTCGTAAGATATACCAACTAATTCATACTTTGTCTAATGTCATAAATCTTTTTTGAGTTTTTAGGTTATGTAAATGTGCCTTTACCCTTCTTGTTGTAGGGTTGTTCTTTAGTTGCACTTAATCACGAGGATATCTATACGAGCACAGAGAGGCCAACACTTATTCTACAAATGGAGTATATGGCTGGAATAATAATAAAGGCAGAGCCTTTGGCTACTGGGTTAGCCAAAGACGTGCATGGACAGGTAATCTGGTGCCAGAAAGTTTGGATGCCCTCTTTCTTCCTGATATTTATTCATTTTTCTTCCGCTTGATTGTAGTGATCTTATATAACAGGTTCTTATTATCTGAGCATCTATCATCAAACTACGTCTATCCCTTGTATCAATTCATACATGTTGGCGCAAACTATGCCTCTCTCATTTATCAATTATTATGTACTAACACTAACTTCTACTTCTCTTTTAGTTAGTGATAGTTAAACTGGTAAAACATTGGATTTAGTTGGTATTGAACCACGGTCTCTTCTTTTTCTTTGTCGTTGCAGTTGACAGTTGTGAACAGGGGCAATGATGGGCAGGGATCAAGATACAAGATATCTAATTTTCACTTCAAAGTGAAGGAAAATAATGTTGAGTATTTCTTTCCGGGGAGCAGGACTTGAAGACACACTTTGTATTCCAAATTGGGAGTGAATTGACATGGGCCGTTACCTATCTGGATATTACCATTGAGGGGGAAAAAAGAGCCACCTGGTAAGGCTATGTGCCATTAATGGAGGCTCTTGTTCTTGGATAATTTATGATTGTCAGCTTAGACATGATATCCAAGATCTTTCTCCATAACGGGTGGATAAATACATGAAAACTAAATAGGCTGTAATTTTTTTTTTTTTTGGTACTAAGGTGTTGTTTTCTTTGTTATTTCGCATGCCAGCCGAAAGAGAATTCTGTAGAAAAGGAGAATTCTGTAGTAAAATAGTATTGGTGCTCCGAGACTGTAAACGGGTTTTCAAATGCTGGTCGGTTCACCCCATGTAGAGGCTGAAAACATAGATCCGCGTCCCTTGAAGATGACTTCATTTCATCCTATCAGCCTTAGCAGGAAGTGATTATTTTCTGGTTGCAATATGCCAATATGGTTACTTTGCTTGGAAATGAGCCAAAGTCCCATTCCGTTTTCATCTTTGAGACTTTCAATTGTTTTTCTACATTAATTGTTGAAAACGAACCATTTGTTGATTTTTGGCTTAGTTTGTGTTGATTGAAAGAAGAGCAATAATCTAGTGATCATAAATAGGGCATGGAATAACGAGAGCCAATTAAACCAAACGGTCCTGTTGTTAGGGACAATTTAGGGTTTGTTTGGTACATGAGTTTAAAATGGCGTGGTTTTAAACTTTGTGATTTGAACTGACAATTTTGAACATATGTAGGGTTTGTTTGGTGCATGAGTCTAAAATGGTGTGGTTTTTAACTTTGTGGTTTGTACTGGTAGTTTTTAAATTATGTGGCTTAAGCAATAGTTTGAAATTGACGTTTAAAATATAAAGATTTTAAATAAGAATAAAACGTTATATTAGCTTTAAAATGAGAACTAGATTTGAAAAACTACGGTTTATTAAAAAAATTAAGAATTGGAATGATTTTTACTATAAAAAAAAGTTCAAAATGGTTAGATGTTGAGGAGATTAAGTTCTTAAAACTGATAATTTAGTCTATTTTAAAGTATTTTTACCATTTTAAGAAATTTAAAACTTGTGTGTCCATTAAACGTTTGTTCTCGTAGGCTGTTTAAAACCACTTAAAACGTAAAAAGCACATTAGTCTTTTTCTATTAAAAGTGAAGAAAAATAAATAGTAAAGAAACTTTTTTTTTTTTTTTTTTTTTTAAATAAGGGTGCTATTTCTTTTTAACGGCGTCTCAATGGAAGGCTATTCGATTGGCAAGACACAGACGCGCGCGCATATATACTTGTGTGTGTGTGCAAGGCCAGCAAATAACGACAAGCATAGGCCAGCGTGGGCAGATTTTGGAGCTGAACACGATTGTGATGAGCAAAATTCTGGCCACGAAAATGACACGGACCCACATTTCAAAAAGGTCAAAAAAAAAAAACAAATGTTTAAAACTTTTGCAGTAAGTATTAGATTTATTATGTAAACTTATTTACTATGTAGATAGTAAATAAATAAAAATTACATTATAAATAAAAAATAAATATATTATTTGTACTATAAGTTTATTTATTATATAAATAAAAATTATTTACTACAAATATTTTTTTCTTACATTTATTTCAATTTTACATTTCGTTTTAAAAAACTGGTATTTGTTACATTTTCCCAAAAAAAATGACACGGGCTCTTTTTTGTTTTCAGGCTTTGCACACTCTCTCTCGCTCCTCTTCCGGATTGTGCTACAAAACTGGCGCACACGAAGACAACCTACGAAAACCTCTTTACCATGTAACGCCCAATCGTTTCTCGTCATGTCAGCTTTCCATGGTTTGTTTCTTTTGATTTTACCATTTTACCCTCTCCACTTCCCTTCCTGGCTTCTAAGACTCTGCTGCTGGGATGGCTCCCCTTTGCATCCATCAAAGCTCTTTCTGGCCACAGTTTTGGATTGCAATCTCACTACGGCCTGCAGAGAAGGACAGTAATACCATAAACGACAAGAATTTTTAATGGTAATAATGAGAAACAAAAATGATCTATTGCAGGCATTGGCTTTGTTCTTTCATTATTCCCTTCCAAGTGAAAAGATTCTCTTTTTTTTTTTTTGTTTCCTCAATGTTATCATGCTGTAAAACACATATGATATGATATGCTATAATATGATATGTGAGCTTTTATTGGGACGGTTATTTATTGGCTGAAGATCAATAGGAAGAGTATCTGAGCAAATGGAAAAGCCAGAACATGAACGGATAATGGAAGAAAGAAACCACACAAGAAAAGAAGGTAAAGAAAATAGAGTTCTTCAACCATCCACTAGTGAAATACTCCAGTCTTAATAATAATTATAGCACAACCATCTTAAGGATTTATCAGAGAAGGCTTTCCTTTCAAGGGTGTATCGCCTTCTACTTGTTACCACCCCGACCGTAGGAAATATATTGTTACAATCTTATAAGTTCAGATACAGTCCCATTTGTTTAATCAGAATAGTTATGTTGCTTTCTTATGCAGATACCAAATCCTTCATCAAGGAATCTAGATCATCCAATTGAGGGATCGGATCAGGTTCGTAACTTATGCCTTTGCCTTTGTTTTCCTGCATGCCCTTTCGGATAAATTGCCCTCGAATACGTGGTCTTTGCTCTGCTAGTTTTTTCCTGCTCTGGTATCGGACCTGAAACAGCTAAAGATGCTTCTGTAAATATGATAGACAATTGTACAAGTCTCAGGAAAAAAAAGTAAAAAAAAAGTTGTCATACCCGCGGCTCCCAAAGATGATGTTTTAAAGCTGTATGGCTGGCGATAGAAATTCATCTTTCACAGTCACTATGGGGTTGATGTTCTTGATGGGTGTCTGATTTCATAACTAAATAATCTAAGACGTACTTTTTTCAGAATATCCAAGAGAGGTTGGAAGCTTAAAGTGGACCACAACCAATACAACAACGCTCTCAAAGATTCTCCATAAGTAAGAGGGCACCAACCAATCAACTCAGGCATGTTCTAAAATTAAATAAACTTGACTATCTATTAGAACTTTATTAATGTATGTGATGACTTGAACTTGCTGCATTTGACAACGTTGAAGTTTTTTGTTTGGCTGCATTGGGTAGCTTCAAATTACTGCAGATGGTAGTTTATTAGTACACATTTATAGGTTGCACATATTTTCTTTTTCTGTTTGCTGCATATGACACATAAGTGCATAAGAAATATCCCAGCTTGGAAGTAATTGTAAGAATGTTGGCAGATCTTTTGTGATTACATATAGATGCAGTTATTACAACTACAATGGCAAATGAAAATGTTTGATGTTTTTGTTTGTAATGTTTTTAGCAGCGCTTTTTTCATGTTTTTTTATTCAACTATTCCATTTTGAAATTTTTTCATGTTTTTCTGTGTTTGATATTTATGTGCAGTTATTCGATTTTGCCTGTAATTCGGCAAATTCTAAATAATCAATACTGCTTTATAATTCAGCTACGCCATCATGTTTCTAAATCGAGTATGATGTCTTTTTCTTATACCAGAATTGACAGACCTTTGACAAACTTGACTAATGTCTTATATATTAAATATGAAAGTTATAGAAAGACCACTGGTACTCGGATAGAAGGATTTGTTATTCATTTTTAGCTTTTGACAAGCAAAAGAGACCCTAATATCGTTAGATCCTAATAACTTATGTGACCAAATTCATCACTTATATTACACTAACCAAATTCAAAACTAAGCCAATTAAAACTAAATCCAATAATAAGTCCAAGATTAAAAAAATAAAATAAAATAAAATAACATTTACAATAATAAAACATCTGAAATTACAATAATTTATCACTTATATTACATCAAGTTGTCAACAATTACTTTACATATGCAATAAATTTTGTTAAAAAAAAGGTCAGAGGAAGATAACATATTTGCTACTTTCACAGCAAAATACCAACCCAAAATAAACACACAAATCCGCCTCTTCAACAAACCTTCAGTGGTCAGAAGAAGCAAAATTCCAACCCAAAATAACCAAACAAAGGTTAGAGAAAGGTTCATTCAACTAGCTTTCAGTGCAAAATAACCAAAAAAACATCACAATTATGGAGAACATTAAACACTTGCAGAATCCGCCCCCTTGTCTTGCATTGCCTTCAACTGATCTTCCAGAAATTTCTCCCTCCCTCAGTGTTGTTCTTCAATTACTACCACTTGAGCCTCCAAATCAGTAATTTATCTTAGCAACGCATGAATGATATTCCTCGATCTTGCATACATAGGTGGGTCTTTCTACTTAAAAAATTCATATGCTCCCTTACGCTGAGTAGAAAAATTTATACCCACTTAGTAAAAAAAGTGGAAAAACAATGTAAAAAAATAAAAACAAAAAAAACCAAAAAAAAATTCAGAGCAGTAAACATAAAATTGCACCCTCACGTTCACAATTTCTTATGAGTGGCAAAAAACAAAACAAATATATATATATATATATATATTGCAAGAACTTACCACATAAAATGGATATGTAGAACCGACGATCGAGATTGTAGTTAGTTTAGGCAGTCAAGATATTTGTTGGCATTTTACAAGTACATAATGGGCCTTCCTATGCCGCGATTTTCCACCCCAATCTCCAAGAAATTTTCCCCCAAATTCAGTTAACAACCCTAGCCCTTGTGATGAACAAAACCAAGGGAAAATACAAGAAAATATAGCCCCAAATTCCCCTCATTAGTGAAAATATGATGATACCCCGAAAAAAACCCTCACCTTGCACACGTGATACTTTCCAAGGTTTGCTTGGATTTTGATGGAAGTCTGAAGGTTTAAGAGTCGAAAGTTTAGGAGTTTAAGAGTTGTTTTTGTTAAAATAAAAAAAAAAAATCAAAATATCATCGATTAAAAAGTTATTCAACATAATTTAGTAACTTTAAAAAATAAAATAATTTGCTTAAAAAGTCCCCCATCTTCTTAAAAAGGTGCGATTGGAGCCCTTTTTTTTCTTTCAACTCCAGGTGTTGTAATTCTAAATAAAGGTTGTGGTACTTGTAAATTTGTATAGAATTTATTATAAATCTCTGAAAACAAAATATTTAGGAATTGCATTCGTTAAAAAAAAAATGTTAGTAATGCAATCCCTTTGTCAATTAAAAGTGTAGACTGATGCAATCCTTTTTTTTTTTTTTTTTTTTTCATGCAATCCATTTTGCTATGTGAGACAAAGGGAGAAGGAAAAAACAAAAAAAAATCCTTGCCTCCAAACTTACCATCAATGCTAAGGTGTGCCATGTAATGCGTGTAGCACAACCAGTATATATTAAACTTGGAGGAAATTTTCTATTAATTCTTAGTTATAATGAGATAAATTGGATGCTTGAATTGAAGAGTAAAATTGCATACAGAATAAGTCAACATGCCAAATTAATTCGGATATACCAAAATGGATGGTGTAGAAACGTTCAATCAGATAACTGGTAACATGACAGTGTATAAATGGACGAGTTATAACATTCCTTTGAAGGCAAGTAATTGAGGATAAAGGCGATCCTTTTTAAGAGCAATCATATTCAACTTATGTGTTATAACTCTACTGTTAATAAAATAGTAGACTTTAGTTTAAAATATACACTATATACTAAACTAGGACTTAGAGTTTTATGAGTATAACCGCATGAAGATGAAAATGATTTTTTTTTTAAAAGAAAATTCCAATATCATTGGTCTCATGTATATGGATCAAAGACTAATAAGACTATCAATACTGCAGTGATTCGGACGAGTATTTTTTTTAAATAGTAACATGCATATTTGTTGTTTAATTTAATTTAAAAGTAACAATAAAAATCAATTTTGAAAAAACCAGTTGCATGCATAACCGACTTCTACAAATCACTTCACTATATTATAAGACGTAGAGCTTTAATCCCTACCTCTCAATAAATGTAGGCACGTAATCGAATTATGCCAAAATTTGTGTTATCTTCTTTCTTTTATTCTCTTTCTAATTGCTTATATTTAGGACTCCCATTATCATATCTTATATGTTTTATACATATATTGATCAAACATATGAATATCGTGCTATTTCAGAAATAAAGGTAAACTGAAGGGGTTTCTACCAAAAAAAGGGTAAATTGAAGGGGGGAAACCTCAAACCTTATCATGGCTTTATGAACGAGGGTCATATGTGTTCGTCCTTATTTACATGTTATTCTTTGGACACAAATTCTTTAAAACTATTGATATTGGATATTACATATTGAAAGTACTTAAAATCTAGATTTATCAACTTTGTTAAGTGAAAATTTGATTGGATTCAAAAGTATATTTTGCATCATACATTGTACATACTTTTTCGTAAAAAAAAGATGATATAAACGTGGCAATAGAGCTAGGAAAGACACGTCGGAAAAAAGGAGCACGAATCTCATCAGCAAGGACACGTAAAGCACGAAAGCAGAATCTCAAAAATAGAACGGATTTTTTTTTTTGAAAATAAAAATTACATTTCAAATTAAAAAATTACAAACACTAACTCGGATACAAAAGCATATAATGCAATTAACAACTTGACCTGACAATAAATTAGAGCCACCAACAAATTTGGTTGAAAACATTCAAAAAATCAAATATGTATTAAGTTTCAACATGTGGAAACAGAAAAGACACACCTCTAATCAAGCACAGAAAATGCTCTTTTCACACATACCACCATAGGTGGTGGATAACTTCGATCGGATGAGCTCGAGAGACTAAAGGTATCGGGGCCTGACCCATACCAGAGGTTGACAGAAAAATATAACAAAACCACGTGCTGCAGTAACATCAATGCCGTTATTTGACACAAACAAAACCAAAACAAAAGTTACAGAGCAAGCAACAACACAATCCCTGGTAACAATCCAATGACGGTTCCAAGAAAGGAAAACCACAGCAAAGCCTACAAATTGAAGAGGTGAGGAAATGCCAAAACACCAGTGCGAGGAAACTACACCTTACATAGCTGCCCACTGCGGCTAAACAAGGAGAAAGCCACCCGAAGGTTTTGCCTTCCAGCAAAGGCAAAACCCCCCAGAGACAAAGCCCAAAGTGCATTCCACCACCCCCAGTCGTCGAAGGAAAACCCTTCCCAATCCCTCTTTTAAAAGGATTTGACCATCGCCTCCCATAGCCGCACTTGACTGTAGATGGCTTGAAACGGCCACCACCCACTTGCCCAACACAACATCTCCAAGCCCAAATACGTCCCTTCGTTCTGAAAGCAAAGTTGCCAGAGAAAAGAAAGTCACACCGGTCAGCAACCCATCCATGAGGCTGAGAGTCCGAAGGCCAGCACTGGACTCTGGCCCTTCAAATCCGCACATGAGAATAGCCCACCAAAGAAAAGAAGAGGGGAAAGGAAACCCTAGCAGAGGAAACAACTCTCCGTTTGGTATTTTTTATAGAATACGGTGTTTAAAAAGTGTGGTTAGAATTGAAACATTTGAACTAAAAATTATAGTATGTGAGAGTTTTACACTGAAGCTTATTTTTTCTTATCACTATAGCATGTGAGAGCTTAGGAACAATTTGATTATCTAAGCAAGAAGGTTTTGGGTTATTGTTTTAGCACCCTAATTCTCTTGTTGGCTCTGATGCCAAAAAATAAAATAGGGAAAAAGACCTTCAAGAGAATTAAAAAAAGACCATCGGATGACAAATAAAGAGCCTTGCTATCTTCACATCGAACTTCTCGGCTTCAATATTCTCAATTGCAAGCATCTTCGTGCCATAATCTTTTAGCTTCCCCAGGTCCGAAAGTAGCAATCCAATATACAGCTTAGGAAAACACTAGTCCAACCATGCATCGAACCAAAAGTTTTGATTAGAACTGATATCTAATGCAATCACGAACTCCATTATGTGTGGTTAGTAATTTAGGAAGCAAAAATTGTGCCATGAAAAAAAAAAAAAAAAAGAAAACCAAAGAAGATTATGAAATAGAGTAAAAAAAGAAAGAAATCACTTTTTAATCGTTACACCACGTGAAAATTTTATAAAACTATAAGAATCTTCTTACAATTGTTAATAGTACTTGTCAATGCAGTTCACAGATTCGGATGAATGCACACGTCGCGCCCTAAATTTTTACTTTGCAAACAACCATACGTTTGAATAGGGTGGCAATTGGTTTTAACCAATTAGAGTGTAATGGTTTTAGATACTACAACATAAAAAATTTCACGTACTAGACTGTAAAACAAAAAAAAAGTTATAGTGTAAAGCTCTCGTATGTTATAATATTATTTGAACCAATTTTCTTATTAATTTATACTGATTCACCAAACACCTTATCATTTTTAGCCTTTTGAGAAGAAATTTAAAACTTAAATTTCAGTTCTTAGATGAAAAAAGTAAAACATTAATCTGAATAATTAGAAAATCAAGAATCTATTATCACTTGATAAAACTAAAAATAGCTCAGATATTGTTTGCTTTATCATGTAATTGAGATTTGAGTTGCACGATGCAAAAATTATAATAATAATCACAAGCTTTCTAAAATAGGATCTATGGCAATATATTCATGAGGTTTTCTAATGTGATTACCAAAAAAAAACCTACTAGTTGATATTAATGTTCACCTGTTGAATCTATAAAAAAAAAAAATTGATGTTGATCATATTTGGGAAAAAAAAAAAAAGCCCTAAGGGTGAGGTCCGTGGAAGGACCCCATATTTATTCAACAATAGTTGAATAATTGGTAGGCAATTGGAAAAAGAAGAGACTAAAACATCTATGAATCATTGCCACCAAAGAACTTTGTTGTTCTTGTTCATCTAAAATATTATAAAAAACACAAGGTAACAAAAAATTAGAAGAGACCAAAGTCATTTTTTTTATCATACCATTACATAAATGCCGTCGCTATAATTAATTTTCACTGTAATAAATCAAAATCTTGTGGAAATAGCAAAAATGCACAGCATCTTCGTATCTGGATGGTAGCAGTAGGCTGCCAGTGACCAACAAATTAAGAGTGTGTCCTATCCTTCGTTTATCATTTCTTTACGCAAAACGCAACAACTACGACGACTTTATAGTGTATTTGATAATCTCAGTTAAAAGCCTTTATATGTTACAGTGTCAAAAAAAAAAAAAACAATAATATAAAGTTTTTATATCCTTTAATATTTCTAACTAAAATTAATTCAAAGTATTGGTTTAAACCACATTTCTCAAACACCCTATTAAATTTAGTTTTCATTATGAGGTAAAAAAATATTATAGAAAATGTGACATTTAATAATTTGAAATACTAAAAACGTCCCTGATAGTAACACCACGTCTGGATACCCACAGTAGCCAACTGGTGACCAAAAGTATTCTATCTTTCTCCTAGCCGTGGTTTACAAGCTAGACGGTCCCTTTGTTTTTTTCCTTTTTTTTTTGGTATTTTAATTTTTTTTCTTACTAAAGGTTTTTAATGGTAAAACTCAGCTATACAAGCTATATAAAAGCATCATAAGGGCAAGATATACAGCACATAATCAAAGCTTAAAAGAGCGCCACTCACACGACTAGACAATACAACCGCACCCTAACTAAAATGAGAGGACTCCTCTCAAAAAAGGCCAAATACCAATTACGACCGGTGAAAATAGGCTTTGGATGAGTGTTCTCCTAGACCCAAAAAGGGCTTCATCCAAGCTCATCACGCCTAACAAACTTACAACAAGGCTTAGACCATCGTCTAGCCTCATATCTACACACTTGCCGCCCTTACCTAGCGAGCTGACATCTAAAGGTTTTGAATTGCTTTAAAAAGAAATTTTTACTAATTAATAGGGATATGGTCTTGTCTTTCATATACTAATTTAGGTTAGCTTAAGGGTGTTTTTTATCATATAAAATAGAGTGCAGCTTTTGTCTCTTTTGAAATATGAGATAAAAATCCGCCATTGCCTTGAAACATGTGGGATACTTTTGTAATTACACCATAAACAATCAATAAGAGGAATCCTCTTCGGCGTCCAAGCTTCACAAACATATGACATAAAAGAAGGAAAGTAAAACCTTTTTATTTTTTATTTTTAACAACTATATAATCACTTATTAGCCGAAAATCAGTCCACCAATTAACATAAACGATAATTTTAAATCTCCAGACTCTAAACAACATTATACTGCATTATTTATATGTGCATAAAACCCAATAGAATGGAACTTAAATTCAACTAAATGCTCATGCTCGTCAAGTAATATTCACGTTTGAGCCCCAAGATCATACCTTTTTTAAAGCGTAGTTTTGCTCACAAAATGTCATGTCCAACATCATTATTACTTGCTCCATTTGAGCCAGGTAATTTGGTCTTTCAGGTTCAAAGATGAAAGCAGATTTAGCTGTAATTTTGAAATTCCTCCCCAAGATTGAATTCCCAACAATTTTCTACAACTGCGGAAACTCCTGCCAAAGCCAACCGGATTAAAACAAAATAAATTTAGAGGTCAATATTTTTCTCTTTTACAACTAGTTGTTTCTGTAAAAATATCACAAACAACAGAAGTTAAATCACTGGCCCAGTAACAACATGTGAAATCTAGTTTGTATGTCTTGAATGTGGAATGAGGGTCCCTTTTATAGAGCTTAGAGCAAAACATGGCTTAGGTCTTTTTTCCATATGTGATAAAAGTTTTTTCTTCAATTTTCCAACTTCATGGATGCACTTAGAGTGTCAATTTTCATTCACTCGTGCATTATTTTGAACATGTAGATATATGATTGCGATCTTTTCACAAAGAAGAACATGAATCTATCTTAAAATTAGCTTTAAAATGGTGCCTCAAAATGCTATTTTCCAACAACTCTCGTAGGAGTTAAATTTTTTATTATATAAAAATAGAAATTTCAACTGGTTGTTTAAATCTTTTGTCGATTAAGTCCTTATAATTAGTCTATATTTTTTCTCTTTTGTGGGCAATTCGTTCTAGGGTATCTTTTTTTTCATATATATGAATTGAAAGTCCTGAATGATTAACTCTGCAATTAGTTGTTAAAAAAAATAAGTCTTCAAACGTTCATTTGAAAAAATTGAAATCCTTCTTGTTGGATGATCATGATGTTTTGTAAAAATCAGAATTTTTTATTAATGGAGGAAAAATATCACCATTTTTGTTTAATAAAATACCAAAGTGAAAGATTGACTCATTCCGTACTAAACCTACACATGTTTTTAAAAATCTTCATAAAATTTAATCAATGAACAAATGTATAGATGATCAATGCATTAATTCTTAGTTGTTGAATCCGATAAATGTTAGGGGAAAGCAAATATTTTTTATGAAAAATTAATGAGAATAAGCGTAGAGAAATAAAATAAAAGCGAATAAAAGTGAAGAAATAAAAGAAAATTAGTAAGGTATGGATAGTCTCTACCTCTTCATTTTTGCCATACGACTTTTCTTTTTCCATTCTCTTTTCTTCCTTTCATCGTCTTTTTCTTTTTATATTTTCTTCCTTTTTCCTTCATAAGATTTACGCCACTTTTTCTCTATTTTTCTTTTTTTATTAATCATTGCAACCTTATATATATATATATATATATATATATATATATATTAAATTGCGTCGATGTATCTATTATAGATTATCTTGCTTCAAAAAGATTAACAATTAGAATGCTCATGCACCTAGTACATGTTTTGGACTAGCATACATACATATATAAAAGAACCAATTAAGCTTTAATTACCCCTTCTCCTTTCGCCACATGGCAGCTCTTATTTTTTCCTTTTTTACTTAGCTGGTGCACAACAAATAAGGTTTATTTGATACATGGGTTTAAAATAATATAGTTTAAAACTTTATGATTTAAACTGTAAGTTTAAACTGTGTTTTAAACTATGATTTTAAATTGACGTTTGAAACGTAAACGTTTAAAACAAAAATAAAATATAACATTAAGTTTATAATAATGATTGGCGTTTGAGAAACTATAATGTATGAAAAAAAAAATGAGAATAAGAATATTTTTACTGAAAAAAATGATTCAAATCGTATGAACTTAAAAAGGGCCAAAGTTTAAATTTTTGAGGTTTTGGCTGATTTAAAACCGTCTCCATAGTTTAAACTAACGTTAGTTATTACTTCACTAAATATTAATTTAAACCGTCTTTATAGTTTAAACTGACTTAAATGGTTTTAAACCTATATACCAAACAGCCTATTAACGTTTCCTGGGTTATTATCAGCACTTGTACTTGTAGAGATAAATTTGAAAGGTAGAAAAAGTTAGAACCAACCTAAAATAAATATAAAATAAATTAAAAGATAAAAAATAAAATATAAAATAAAGTTTAAAAAAACAGAAAATGACAAAATAAAGCGACGACAGTTATAAGCGTGCCGCTAGCATCAGATAATTGTAACAAACGACAATGTTATAAAATAAATATGATATAAGAGAAGGAAAATAATTTTTTTTTTTTTTTTTAAGTTTACAGAACAATAAGACATCAACGATAATATATCAACGATAATTTCACCTCTCCTTTCTCCAAACAATCTTATACTCTTTATTATTTACACTTCTCATCCCAATTGAAAAATACCTTCCATATAATTGAACGTTTCTTACTTTTATGGCAAATAAACATCTTTTTCCCCTTCAATTTAATTAAATGCGACTATGCACCACGCAAAGAATGATCTAGATCCACCTAATACATGCATAAAACAGAACCTTAAATGCTTATGCCGCTGCAGACCGTTTATCATAGATTCAAAGCTTGAAGTAGCTTTGGCCATGATTCTGGAATTCCTCCAGGAAGATCAAATTCCAACAATTTCCCACGATTGCGGTAAAACTCCTCCAAAGGCCGACTCTGTTAAAACAAAGTCAATTTAGAAGTTAGTATTGTTGCTTTCAAAGTATAAGCATTTCCATAAAAAGTTTCACAAACAACAGAAATCAATTCACTAGCCCAGTAATAGCATGAGTCTTTTCATCTTTAGAGTCAAACCAGACGGAAGGTAGAATGGTGCGGGGAGCAATTATAATTTCCCTATGTACTATATGCGTCTCATTTCAATTATTTTATAATTATTATTATTATTATTATCATTATTATTATTATTATTATAAATATGATCTACAAAGTGGACGCTTGTGTCACTGAGATATAGAGAAAAATCTCCTAGATAATGGAGGATATACCATCTCATTATAGACACGTAGTCGTTCTTTAACGATTTCTTCTGTGTCGTCAGACCGTGTGATAAGCTTTGCGGCACAATGAGGCGGCGGAAGTAGTGGAGGCATGTATATGCCAGGCTTCCCCTCCTCCCCTTTAATATCAATGCAAGCAATGTTGAAGTTTCCACCACATTCACTACAAATCCTTCTTCCAAGGCACTTAGCAAGCAAAGCATCTTCTCGAAGTTTTAGATTAATCACCAAGTCTACATCCATCACTCCCTCTAAAATTTCCTGCAAAATAAAAATTGTGAAAGATCATTATAAACTAGACTATCATTAAACGATCATCTAAATGTGGAAAAGAAAAAAAAGAAAAAACTGAACTTGAAAAAACTAACATTTTAATGCTCCACTACCAGCTATCGTCAAAGTAATGCTACAAGTTGTTAAACCATCTCTTTGGCAACATAATCAAAGGACCCAAGTTGACAAAGCCAGCTCAACAAATGCCTATTGGAGCCATTTTAGCAGAAACAAGCTCTCTCTGGTTCATTGATATATGTATGTGTGTGTGTGTATATATACACATATTCCAAATTGGGTGAATTCGAACTCTCCACCTTATGGTAGAGTAAACTATAAAATTACCGTTAGATTACACTTGCAACCAATGGTTCATTAAATTTGATACAAGTCACGTATATGGGAAGAGAAACATAATGTCCATTTCATTATTGCCCATGAACACGTATCTCATTATTTTCCCAAACTTTCAGAGTAGGTGATAACTCTATAAATCAAAATCCCATTGGTCCCTAACTTAATTGAAAGGGAACTTGATGAGAGACCAACCTACCTATATGAGATATAAGAGAATTTAGCTATATTAGTAGTTTTTGTATTTTAGCTTCGTTTTGTTATTGATTTATCATTTCTTTGTCTAGTAATTTAGCTATATTAGTAGTTTTTATATTTTAGCTTTCTATTGTTACTAGTTTACCATTATTTGTCTGCTATGTCGTTTTTTTCGTAAGTATTTGTTATCGTTCTATTAAAGAGATTATAAATACCCTCGTTAGCTAAGCAGGTAAAATCTATCTTTCCCAATTCCGCCACATCACTATGATTTATTGTTCCAATCAGCTTAACCAGCCAATAGAAGCTATGTACCTAACACACTGCAATCTTTCAATAGTTTTTTTTTTTTTTTTCGTTCTTTCTTTCTAAGCAAGCCCAGTACTCCACATGAAATCAGCTAACATACACATATCAGATGAAAAATTATTAAGTATGCCTGTTTACCTTACGCACGTGCACATACACACATGTATAGCTTTTCAATTGTTTTTTCCAACCTAAAAGAAGTAGGCACTTACTGCCTGTCTTATAGTTCGAGGAAAGCCATCAAGAATGAAGCCAGATTCACCCTTTGCTTCACCAGCTTGAAGACGGTTGGACAATAAATCTATCACAATTTCATCCGAAACCAATTTGCCTTGGTTAACAACTTCTTCGAGCTGCGAAAAAAAAAAAATTTTATGGCGCGAATATGAAAAAGAAAGGTAGTGACGATCCATAGGGAAGAAAATCAAACATATTATATAGGTATGGTTTGTTCTTGGACCGCCCTCACTGTATAACATGTAGAAGTAAGGCGTGTGACATGTTATTTGTTCAATATTCAGATATTTTATGTAACAATAATTTAACAACACATAAATTTCTTCTTGCTATACTTTTAAAAAATAAATACAATAATGTTATACTCTTTCCTTCTCAGCTTAACGAAGGACCGGACTTCTTTTTGACAGACTTCAGACTTTGTCTACATATATGATGTATGTAACTATCTATGTGTAATTTTGAATGAAGATAAGCCAATGAAGGGCTTCGTTTTCATTCTCTAACTTTGCTAAAAAAATACATAAAACAAAGACAAAAAGAAAAATGCCTAAAAAAAAAAGGCTAAAACTGACGAAACTCAAATTCAATTGAAAGAATCTGAGTAGCGATAAAAGGAAGACATCGAGCTAAAAAGCAATAATTAAAGTTAAAAAGTTTTTGTTTCGTTATCACAAGCTAGATATATCACCAAAATCGTGAAATTCAATTGAGATGAGGTGCGAAATTGAGAAAAGTTTTAACAGCGATCAAAACGAAGTAATCAACATTAGAAAACGAACAACTTTGAAGGTAAATTACTGAAATGACGAAAGAAAAAGCAAACCCCAATTATGGACCTTGGGAGCGAGAGGACCGGAGGAGGAGAGCTCTTCGCGGACGAGATCGCCGGTGGCTATGTGGGGAACGCCGAGGAGATTGGAAAGGCGAGAGGCGTAGGTTCCCTTGCCGACGCCTGGGCAGCCGAGGAACACCCAGTGGACGCTGCTCTGGCTGGAATTTCGCCGGAGAGGAACGCCGTTCGCCGGTTTTTGCAGGTTAACGCCCGAGACAGTAACTGAAGAAGACGAAGAACTGAGGTACCGAATAACCGAAGAGGCGAACGACGAGGAAGAAGAAGAAGGTCGCAAAGAACGGAAGCTAAACCTCAACGCCGCCATTGGAGTGAGAACCAAAAAGCTCGACCTGGGAAAAAATATATTTTTTTTTGAGGAGTTTGAATTCTGATTTGATTTGAAGCCTTTTCTTTTTCAATTACTTGTTTTTGTTCACGTGGCGCTCCTTGAATCGAGGAGGAGATTTTAATTTTTTTTTTTTTTTGAAAGGAAGAGATTTTTATTTTTGTTGTCAATAATATAATAAAAGTTTTGGGAATATCGGTTAAACCGAAAGTTTTGAACTAAAAAGAGGATAATAATTTAAATTTTGTAAAGAAAAAGGTCAATTATAAAAATTCTCTTTTATATATAACTTTTATAACACTTTAGTTTTTAAATTTTAAAATGTAATATTTTTTTTTTGAAGTATAAATTGCTAATAAAATTAATCATTTTGTTAGAATTTTAATCTCATAGTAGTAAATAATTTTAAAATTAAAAGTATTTTGATAATCCTAATTACAAAAATAACAAAAAAATAAAATTATAATAAAAAAAGTCTTTATTGATGATTAAAAAAATTTGATTAAAAACATATGACTATCCTTTTTTATATATCGATTTTTTTAAAATTTTATTAACTTTTTTAATACTCAAAAAGTATTTTCAAATTTTAAAAGGTATAAATATTAATAAAAACTTCAAAAATATGAAAGAAATTTTATTAATACTTTATTTTTCTCTTTTTGAAAATTTTATGTTATATTTTTTTTGTTATATTGAATATATTTATGTTGAATTTTTTTCATTTACTAATATATATAACTTCTAAAATTTTAAAATATTTTTAGGTGTGAAAAAAATAAAATTTTAAAGAAAATTTTGGTATATCAAAAAAGAAGTATTCCAATAGCATAATAATTTTAATTAATTTATTAATCAATAAAAACTATTTTTATTATAGTTTTTATTTTAATGCTTATTTTTATAACCAGAATTATCAAAATACTCCTAACTTTATAATCATTTGTTAATTTGCTTTCAAATTCTAACAGAAAGACTATTGTCGTTGTTCATACTTCAAGGGAATGGATGTTACATTTTGAAGCTCGGAGAACAAAGTGTTACAAATGTTATAATTCAATAAAATTTTTGAAATTAATACAAAAAGAAAACGCTAAAAACATGATAACAATCTAAATTTTGCAAAAATACCACTATAAACAAACAACTTCGAACCGAAAATTTTTTGGTTAAACCAAAATTTTGAACTAAAATATGATAATAATTTAAATTGGTGGAAAAAACTAAAAACTTGATAACAATTTTAATTTTACAAAAAAAAAAAATCCTATAAACAAACAACTTCAAACCGAAAAATTTTTTTATTTGAATAAGTGAGAGTAATAGACAAATACACTTTTCAATAATTTCCAACACTTTTCGTAGTTAATTTAATTCTTTTTTTATTATTTGTATTCTTTTACGTCTCAGAAAGAGCCACGATCACTTTTTTGTTTTATTGTTTTGTTTGAATTTTATAGTGGTTTTTTTCTTTTGCTGGAAAGTGATGTGTTTAAATACGATGATGATTATAGAGAGTTACCAAGCGTTTCTTTCTTTAGTCGTTGGCTTTCGCTGTTTTTTCTCTTTTTTTTTTTGGGCTTTTAAGAGCAAAACGACAAGATATTGCTGATTGGCCTTCCCACATCGGGTTGACGACCAATAGGGTGTTTGATAGTGATAAGAACCACTTAATTTTTATCACAAACTCAGTTATAAACAGTAAAAAGTTCTCACATGTTACAGTAACAATAAAAAAATTACTACAGTATAAAACTCTCACATATTACAATAAAAGTGATTCCCACCATTGGTTCCCACCACCCTTTCAAACACCCACCAAGTTATTTTCCGGACCGTGAGCTCGAGCTTTGCCTTCTTGTACTCCAATGTGCAGAACGATCACATGCCTATGAATGGTGGAACTTTTCTTCGGCTCTTGACGTCTTTTTCAAACTAGTGAAAGCTTTAAAACAATGATTTTGACATGCCAAAACTGAATACATATCAAAACATAAACCAAAAACGGAAGCGTGAAAATTCGTTTACCTCCGGCCATTGCACTGTGCAGTTGTTGCTGTTGTTTTGCGATGCACCACCAGTTTTGGATGCTTCTATCACTTAGACACTCAAACGCCATGGTGTGTAATAGACTGAATAGAGAGAATAGTGATAGGGACCAAACT
>CAMOHE010045203.1:50000-86726 GCA_946598075.1 Artocarpus hirsutus | reverse complement strand
GGACGTGATTTATTACGTTTTAAAATTCAAGAAGCAAAATGGGACAAGTTGTATAGTTTAGGAGCTACAAGTAAAATTAACTCTTTTTCAATATGTTGTTTTTCTCGTCCTTTGCAATTTTTTTAGAATTTTTGCTATAGCCTATTCCAAAGCTATTGTTGTATGTAAAGTATGTTTCTGTTTTCTTGTTTTAAATTTCGAGTTAGGAGATTCGAACTCTATATCCTGTAGTGAAGTTAGATATAAAATTATTGTTTGGCTATATTTGCCTGCAACATAATCTTAAGAATTAAATATCTTAATTCTACAATACTCACCCTCAAAATAAGAGCTATGACTACACTATAATGAAGAAGGTTGATGCACATGCTACCTTACACAACTACATAACTTGACAACTAATGTCCTCGTCAAGGAGCTAGTGCTGCAAGAACAAATAGAACCAAGTTTTAATATTAAAGTTTTAAGTGTTATAGGGTAAAAATTTAATATACTATAATATAAAATAAAAGTATATTATAATATAAAAATTTTATGTGTTATAGTGTTTAAGTTTTAACTTGATTCTCAAACACTCTAAAAAT
Organism: Artocarpus hirsutus; assembly: GCA_946598075.1. Taxonomy (NCBI): domain Eukaryota; kingdom Viridiplantae; phylum Streptophyta; class Magnoliopsida; order Rosales; family Moraceae; genus Artocarpus; species Artocarpus hirsutus. The sequence goes on along the minus strand of CAMOHE010045203.1, from coordinate 86,142 downwards.
TTGTCAAGATCAGAGATTTACCGGTTAGTTTCGCATTCTGGCTTTTGGACACCTGTAAATTGTCGTATATATAGTTATCATATATGATCAACTGACATTGTGTAGTTGCTGCAAGTTTCTATATATGGTAGTACAAAGGCTTAAATGATTCCTTAATCAGGTCATCATCTTTAATTTTTATCACGCAATTTCGGTAAACCTTGCACGTTCGTGGCCTTTGATTCGCCAATGTAGCTCTGCGGTCCTTTCAATGGGACAACTGGACAACAGATACTTCCTTGGTAAGTAATTTCTTTCCAAAAGTTAAGACCGGAATTTATGCTTTATGCAAAGATTAAAAACGAGCACTTTACTGTAATTTCCATTTTCTTCTTCTTTTTTTTTTTCTTTTTAACTTTGGCAATTTTTTTGGTAGGATCAAGAATTAAAAAAAAAAAAAACCACCGATAGCCAGTTATCTTTTAACCGTTAAATTTGTATAAATAAATAATTTTGACCAAGTATAAGGAGGAATCCCTTTTTAATTTCCGTGGATTTACACTACTTTCATATTGCTCTTAAAAGCATCGTTCGTCTTGTGAGAATTCTGCCTCCTGTTACAACTTTCTGGATTTTGTCTGTTTCTCTTTTGCTTCTTTACTTAGCTCTGTAGGTTAGCTTGATATGCAGCTAGCTAAATTACCAAGAAAAATTAGAAGCTTCCCAAAATCCCAAAAATCTCAGGCTTATGTTTCCCGAAATCTATGGCATTGTGGCTGTTAATGCTTGCTTGTTGCTTCATTTGGACGATACGACCTGGTAATTAAATTACGTGAATCTTTGCGATGAATGATCTTTTTTAGAATTATTGTTGTTCCAAAGCAAAATTGTCCTGTGTAAATTACGTTGTCGTTTTTTAAGTTAGTTGATTTTAAAATATAATTAAAAAAATACAAACAAACTATCTTTTCCACTATGTTATGCTAGGAGTGCGGTAGGAAAATCCCAAATTAGACGTAGAATTTTCATTTTTTTTAGGAAAAAAAAAAAAAAGAGCAATTGTAGATTCAAAAGAGTTAAAACTACTCCTCTTAATGGATTAACTAACTTTTTAGGATGAATCCCTGCAGCACCCAGCATATGACAATGTCTTTACTCGCTGGCCTATGTAAAGTACAGTCGTTCTTTCAAGTACAGTCGTTCCAGAACTGCTGTCTTTTTTTTTTTTTTTAACAGTTGTCGGTCACACGTTTTTCTCCACAATTGTTCGTCCTCTATTTAAATCACTGTCGTTTGTAAGATTTTTCTTTCGCTACTTTAAGATATTGTGGTTTGGCGAAATGTCGTCTTTCCATGTCATTGTTTAAAAGTAACGGTGTCGCTTTCTAAAGCTGTTGGCCTTTTCTTTCTTTCTTTTTTTTTATTTTACAAAAAAGTAATCATTTGGATTTAATAGTCATTTTTATTAATAATTGAATTTCTAAACATGTTTATCACGTAAAAAGTATTATGTTGTTCCTGATTTGTTGTGATGTGACTATTGTCGTTTTTAAATCCATTGAAGAGACATTGTCGTATTTTAAGTTTTGTTGGGAATTCCAAGTTATTGCCCTATTTTAAAAATTGTCGTCTTCTACAGAAAAAAAAAAAAAAAAAAAAAAAAAAAAAAAAAAAAAAACAATGATATATACACACACAAACTGTTCGTTTTCTGATTTTTGTTTTTGATGTAAAAACTTTGTGTTAACCGGATATCGATTTGGTTAATTATTTGTTTACATTAATTGAAAATTCAAATGGATATTTATAAGCGTTTTGATTTTACGTAAAACGTTTCTAGTTAAAATATGCATTTGTGCTTTAGATAGCACAAAGAGATTCTAGTCAGTCCAAGGCTTGCCTTTGGTTTTGGCAGCAAGAATGATCTAATAGGAGTTGAGGAAGGCTCACATCTTGCTTACCACAATCATGTGGTCCAAACGCCAAGTGTATGGGGCAGAAACAGGCTGAACTGTTGGTCCTAAAATGAATTTTGTATCGTCAGACCACATATCAGCTTCGCTCACTGTTGTTGATCCCAAGTCTAACCACAAATGTATTGGTGACGAAAGTGATGGAGAATTTATAACGAGTCCAAAAATATTTTCACGAGTGACAATCTGATTGTCAGTCCTTTGTCAACAGTTTCTTCCTTTTCCATTCTCAACGAGTTGAAGATACCTTTCAGTGATATCGACGAGAAGGTTGTGCGTGTGGGCAAAGAGGGGGTGAGTTATTCTTGAAACATTTTTGGTGGAGTTAACAAATAAATTTTATTGTCTTAACCTATTTTGTTTCGTAAATACTCTTTCTTACTTGCACGAGTCTTTCACCATTTAATTGGAGAAAATTCAGGAGATCTTAATTTGTTGTCTTTCTTCTTCATACCAATGAGATGATGAACAAAAGAAACCATCTTTCCCCGGATTCCGGAGATTTCCGCCTGCCTTTTTGACCTCTTTCATTGAATTCTCTGTTTCCACTAATCAAAGCGTTATTGTTGTTTTCACGATTCTCTTCTTAAATATTAACCAGTTACCACATCTGCTGACAATTCTTAAAATCTTTCATAATTCACATGCATTTTGTTGTGGCTATTCTCTCACGTTTGTGTCACAGGCTTTACGTCTTTTGCTGTCTTCGTTGGGTTCTGAATCTGCTTTTTGACTCACGCATTCGTATTCACGGGGCCAAAGCAAGAAAGGCGTCGTCAATCGTTTTGCACCATATGCGTATCGATTTGATTCATAAATACTGTACTAAGTTTATATTTGAAATTTCAGTTGTAACTAACGTTTTAAAGTTTAAAAACAGTAGCATATGAGAGCTTAACTTTGTAGCAATTTTTTATTTTTTATTGTAAGTATCGAAAACTTTACACCATTTATGGTTGTAATTGATGGATTAAAACTAAATTTTCAAATACCCTTTTGAGTTATGACGTAGGGATTCTCTAAAAAAAAATATAATTGGCCAAATTGGACAAGAGGCTCGGGAACCCACCTAAAATACCCACAAAGGGGAAGAAGAAAGAGAAAGAACAACTCTGCAATATTCTATTCAATCAGAAGTCCACAAACCATGTTACAGAGCTAGGTTTTTGAGGCTTGGTCAAAAGGCTCAAAACGACAATTTTTTTTTTTTTAAAACAAACCAAAAAAAACGGCAAGAAACAATTAAGTCCCAAACAACCCAACAAGCAACACCAGAACGAAGGCTGAGTTTAGAGAAAATGACCAGCAAAAACGACATTGCCATGACCACGAGGTACTAGGCCATCTCCTACATCAAGTTGACATATGTCTTTATCTGTGCATATTTCCTAAACGTTAGATCTAGTCAAAACAGAACCCTGCCCGTTACCGTTCTCATTCTTTCATTAGGAAAGTCTCTCTATGTTATCCGTTCTGCGTGTTTAACCTCCTACAAAATTTATTAGCCAATGGAATTTCTCTTCTAATAGATGATAAAAACAAATTAGACTCTTTGGTTTTCACACGTCTTGCCCGACTGTTAAGAAGGAGCTTAAAAGTTTCATAACAAGCTTCATTCTGTAGTTTGGACATAGCATTTTATTAATTATTAACTATTTAATTTTTCTGCTTGACAAGACATCGTAACTTTTTATTTGTCCCAAGTACAATAGGCTCATTATTATGTTCTCTTTGCAGGGTTTAAGACTGTTGGCGTTTTCTTTAGTATCATAATCTGCCTTAACTAATGCCTTCCTGGGTAGCCAGGGCAAGGACACTATGGTAAATTCGTGTTACAGGAGTGTAGTGAGATGTGCATTTTCTTCTACTCTGATGCGGTCGTTTTACAGGTACGTTGAAGTTTTCCAAGCTATACTGTGGTTCGACAGATGTTGTCGTTTGTAGATCTTACTGTGTCACGATTGGTATAAAAAGATTTAAATTTAAAGGTTCAGATGACAAAACTTAAGTTACTAGAAAATTGAAGGATTAGTACCTAATTTAACTTTAAAAATATAATTATTAGAGAGAAAATTAGAAATGTCAAAAAAATATCATTCATCTTAACATGTGTAGTTGATTACTTATATTCATCCAAAAAAATGCCATTTTCATGATAGCAGTAACAATATGTAGAATCAATGTTGATGTCATGAGTGGATAACCTAATAGATGTCTATTTATTTTTCTTGTCTTGATTTTTTTTTTTTTTTAAACAATCTTCTAGTGTTGTCGTCCTTTCGGAAAACTCTTTTTAACCCTATCAAAATATTGCCCCTTCGCTTAATACAGGGTAGGTCCGTGTCCCACATGGAGCCCATATGGTAAGGTCCACCACGTACGAGGGGAAAGGGCAAAAACTTCGACAGGCTAAGAGTCCGTTTGGTAAAGAGATTCGAATTAGTGATTTGATTTAAGTTAGTATGATTTGAATTAGGATTTGAGTTAGTGATTTAAATTGTTGTCCAAATTTACATTTGGATGTGCATGTAAGTTTTAATTTGAGTATAGAATAATATTGGAATTTGTGTTTGGAGAAGTAGTGAAAGTAGTTTTTAATTTATCAACAAATCTAATAAAATCTTAATAATAATGATCCTAAAAAAATACAATATGGATCTTAATTTATTCTTCTCTTCACTGGAAATACAATGAAAAAAGAATCATCTCAATTAAATAACAAATGAAGAAGTTATGATTTTTTTTCCTCAAATATAGGAGAGAGAATTTTAGTTTTTACTATAGCAGAGATATCCGAGTATCAAAAATTTAGGGGGAGTCAGAACTTTGAAAACTTGGATTCTTGATACTCAAAGGATTCAGATTTTGGGTGAAACAAACATATATCCAAAGGATTATTAATACTCAAATTTAAATTTGAGTCCAAAGAATCTAAAAAATACTCGAAACAAACGGCCCCTAAGTATCAGTGCTTATTGTTTTTTAGATGTGATGGATCCTTTACGAGTGCTTACTTTGCATCAAAAGGCAAAAGGACAAGTGAGAAGTGATTTACTTTTTTTTTATAAATGTGTTTATTTACAAAATCATTAATAAGAGTTTTATGTGCCTCACACAATATAGGAAATAAAGAAAGGGAATATCAATCCTCTCATATCCTTTAGTATTGATTTACTATCAGAGGAAACAAATATCATATTTACTTAGATGTCTAAATTCAAATGTTATTATTATAACAATTAATTATATAAAAAATATATTTTAATAATTATATTGAATAAGATCATCATTATTAGTAAGTAAACATTAGAAAGAGAATAAGATAGTTTTCCATTACCTCATCAAATAAGTAAGTACGTACTAAAAAAAGGATGAATAAAGCTCACTCCTAATACTTTATTCTTATTTCCAATCCTATTGCCTTTTCTTTTACATTCTTTTATGGTTTGATAAACATGCTATAAAAGTAATGTTAAAAGTCTACTTGGACAAAAAAAATGGGCTCATTCACGTTTTTTAGCCTTCCAAACCATGGCCTACTCAGAGGACCCGCTTCGTGGCTTGAGTCCACGTACCTTACCTTGGGCCATACTATGAGGCACGGACTGGGCTTACACCTCGCAAAAAAAGGGTATCAACAGCATTCAATATATCTTGGGAACAGGAATCTTGATATTTTTAAAATTTAATTACTTTCTGGTAATTTGAGTTTGATTTCATAAACACAAGGTGTTTAAGGCATTTTCATAATAAAGAGTAAAAGTAGTATTTCAGCAAAACAAATAAAACATTTTGGGTATTTTCTCTTAAATAAAATAAAAAGTAAAATCAGAATGGTGTATGGCATGGTTTTTTTAATGAATCTATGTCTAAACAAACAAAAGAAACTAAAATAGCTAAAGAAAAGGGATTTGAGGGTAAATGATCATTTTTTAAGCTTCAAGTAAATAGCCGATGTTTTTTAAAATAGAATTGATTGTTTTTAAATGGTTAATCAGTAATTTACTAATATTAAAACTAATATTAATCACTAATAAACCTGATGTTAAGATATACTAATGTAATTATTGATATACTGATTTATGGTTTATCACTAATTAAATTGATAATTTATCTGATTAATCAAATCTAGTTTACATTTAACAATTTTACTCAATAATTTATTGGTTTACATTGAAATCATTAGTAAAATAATAATAAACTGTAATTAATTAATGATGCGTTGAGGTTAAAAAAAGGGACATTTCTCTCAAGTTTTGCTATTTGCCCAAAAATTTTTTTAAAAAAGAAAGTTCACTCGTTTATTTGAAAAAGTAGTCAACATAGATTATTTGTCTAATTTTCTAAGAAAAAAATAAGTCCATTATGAATTTACAGTTAAATTTAACATTAATGCTTTGATTGGTATGAGTGAAAAGTAGAGAGAAAGAAAACTTTAGAAGGATGTTGGGATAAAAATTGATATGATGGAGTGTTTGGTAGAAAAAATTAAATGGAAAGGAAAAATGGACGGAAGAAATAACATATGGATCCCATTAAAATTGATCTCTCTAAATCTGGATGGATTGTGTGAAGGAAAATTTTGACAACAATGTAAAGATAATGAAGTTACCAATATGTCATTCTTTTCCATCAAACGCCAACAAAAAATTTGGACACCAAATTAGAAAAATAGCTAAATAATATTTGGATAAAATGATAATTGTATTAAAAGTAATTTTTTCATTTCTTTAGTTTTTCTTGCAATACCAAACGAGAGAAGATAAAACTATTTTCTTTCCACTTTCACATACCAAACAATTAAAGAAAAAACGAAAATCTTTTATTTTCTTATAGTTTTCTTTCCTTTATAATTTTCTTTTCCCTCTTATTCTTACTAAACGGAGCATAAGTTATACTTATAACTACTACTACTTTTTTTTAGGAACATCTTTTTTATCCTCATGTTATAATTTCGATATTCATAAAACTAGTATATAATATACTTTTTAAATTAAGTATCTTTTATTATTTCATTACTTGTAGGATTATAACACCATCGAGTTAAATAGAATTACTTTATTTTTATTATTTTTCTTTCCAATGCGAGCACAAACCTACGACATTAACATTTGTCAACAACTTTCCGCCAAAAGAAGAAAAAAAGCCGTTGATTAGGGAAACACCTTTCGTGTTGGCGGTCTGTCATTTGCACTTTGAAACGGTACCATTCGCCTCCGTTTACTCGTACAGTCCTTTTGGTCAGCTCATGACTGACCGCGTGGCTGTCCTTTTCTTCCAAGCTAACTAACTTCTTCACAGAAGGATAAAATTGGGGACCCACGAACGGGAACGTCTGTGCCTTCAGCTCTTTCTGCAAGACTAAGACTCCAAAAGACACTTTTGCTGGTCTTTTGTTTATATTACTCCTTGCTGACACTTTATTATCGTTTCCCTTTGTTTGCATTACTTTCATTAGTATTGCTTATGACCGGCACACAATTTCTCAGAAGGTCCAAGTTTCAGGTACTACGGTTTTTCCCTGCTTCTCTTCTCTCTTTGGAGTTTGGTCTGTCTTGTTTGAACCCTGCTTCATTTGGGAGTTACTGGGTTTGTTTTGTTTTTATCTTTATAATTACACTTTCGCCATCAACCCTTCTTGAACTTTTTCTATTTTTAGCTGAAGTAGTTGACCCATTGCCTGGTTTTTTCCCCCTACTATATGTTTATTGGTCTACACAGTACACTATTTGCCATGCTCTTTTTTTTTTCTCCTTATCACTGAGTATATTGAACAATCAAGTCCCCATCTTTTTTGTTTATTTGTTTGTGTTAGAAAATAGGTAAATTATAACATTAGTCTCTAATTTTGTATGAAAGTGTCTTTTTGGACTTTAATTTTTTATTGTTGATTTATTAGTCCTTATCTTTTTAGTTTAGTTGCTGCAAGATCAATTTAACATTTTAAATTTGTCATCTTTTTATAACTTTGAAGACTAATTTGTCACTTTTTCCATCCAACGTAAACTATTTGACAGTTGAAGTAGTCACTCAGTAACTAAAATCAAATGTTGAAACTACTTAATCAAAAATAAAAAGTTAGAGGCCGAATATATACTTGTATGAAAGGTTGGGGGCTATATAGAGCAATTTACCTTAGAATTTTAACCCAAAAAAAATAGGTAACAGAAAATGAAAAACAAAAAAACACAGGTATACATGAAAAACCTTAGAAGGAAAAAATCATGGGCATGGGTAGAAGCAAATCTAATGTCTCAAAAAATTGGTACAAATTTAAGAGTTAAAATAATACATATATAGTAGTATAACCCTAACACAATAAGGCCTGATTTCTTCACTACCACTACATACCCTAAAAAATTCTCATAATTATTATAATTTCACCACAAACTTTATACAACGAAACTTTCAAGCTAGACCCAAAAAATTCGAGTTACCATACTTTAACAATTTGTTTGGCTAGAAGATCTCTACCCCCTATTGGAGTTTGCTCTTTTTGTTAAATCTGCATACAAAAATATTCTGTGACTTGTTATTTGTGAGCTTCTCTTCCTTAAGCTCAATAATTTTACCAGTCTCAATTTCTTCTGTTTCTCTCAGTGTATCGAATAGGGCTTTATTCATAATTTCATATTAGCGATGGAAGGTAAAAATACGGAGACTATTAGCATAAAGGCCGCGGTAGATGAGAAGAATAACAAAGTTATTTTTGTCGAATCGGATGAAGAATTCGTTGATGTGCTCTTGAGTTTCTTGACAATGCCTCTTGGTACCATTATCAGGCTTGCAGGAGAGCATTCAATGCCCCTGAAGATGGGTTGTATGACCAATTTGCATGACAGCGTGAAGAACATTGATCTGCACCATTTTCATTTCCACGGTGAAGATGCTAAACTCATGTTTCTAAGTCCCCGCAGTGAGGCTGAATCTCACTGCGTCAACCTAAAACTGACATTTGACGCTAGAGAGCGTACAGTATTCTCCTGCCTTTGCTATAATGAGCTATATAGTCATTACAAAGATGTCTTTTGTAAATGCCAAAGTCCCATGACTCGTGAATATTCTTTGGGAAAGGGTGTATTTAGAATGCATGAAGGCGTCTTTGTTAATGGAATGGCCAAATTTTTAATTACTGATGGGTTACAAGTGGTGCCTATGTCTAGCTTAGAAAGCTTTTCCTTGTTGGCCAAGCATGGTATAACGGACGCGAGAAACGTGCGCGAGAGGATCTTCAGTGTTGGAGCAGAGGAGGTACCTTTTTTCCCTCCTTTTTCAATTTTGATTTATATGTTTTTTACCACTTTGTCTTGACTTTTATATCTCTTTATCTCTAATTTCAGGTTTTGCATTTGCTCATCTACTCATTGCAATCGAGGACGCCTTTGACAGAAGTACTTCTAAAGAATAAACGTCCGCTTGACCCGAGTCTTTGTGGAGAAGTATCTACTGAAACTCAGAAGGATGCAGATCACCTGCCTGATCAGAATGGAAGGATTTCCGTGAAGTTAATGGTTAGCAAGTCTAAGAACATGGTTTGCTATGCTGAAGCAAATAAGGACTTCGTCAATTTTCTATTGAGTTTTCTTACTATTCCACTTGGACACACGGCAAAACTACTACACGACTTCGCTTTGTCCAAGGGATGCATTGATCAATTGCATAAGAGTGTTCAGGCTCTTGATGAGCAGCTTTTCAAATCACATCTCCACAAGGAAATGCTAGTCAGTCCAAGCCTTGCCTTTGGTTTTAGCTATAAAAATGATCTGTTAGGGATTAAGTCTGCCTCCGCACCCCCACACATGTTGCGCCCGTATACCAATTGTATATGTCTCGAGACTGCTTGCGGGAAAATTGATGAAGGAATTTTAACTGGACTTTCGACAATGTTCATAGTGACAGATAGTTTGACCGTAACTCCTATGTCTTCTCTTTTCTGCATGTCAGTTCTCAAAGATCTGAAGATACCTTTCAGTGACATTGAGGAGCAAGTTGTGCAAGTCGGCAAATATGAGGTAAAATTACTACCTTGTATTGATATTATTGTCCCCTGAACTGGAATAATAGCTTTGATATTATTGGCACCTGGTCCCTCGAATTTAAATGATTGGCAAAGTTACTGTGTTTTATAAGGAGCGGATAGATTTTATGATGGAATTTGACACGTGAGCAACTTTTAATTAAGGTTAAGATCCTAGAATTGAAATTCAAATCTTTATTTTCAGATCTCTTTCTAATCTTTGCAGGCTGTACGTCTCTTGCTGTCTTCATTTTTTTGGGAATCTGCCCTCACCAATGCCTTCATCAGGGATCCAAATCGAAAATCAGAGCCTCGTTGACTTTTGTCATGTTTCTGCATTGAAAATGAAGTGGATGTTCTTTGTTTTTTGGAACTGGACCCTATTATGTTAGGCTTGTTGCTTTATTATGTTTGGCATGTTGCTTTGTTAGCTTTATTTGTAATTTTACTATCATGAACTTACTGATCTGCTTTATTAGCAATTTCGTTCTCTATCAATATGAATGCGGCGATTTTTATATTTACTGCTTCTTCTTCTGGTTTCATTTTCCGCCAAAGAGCAATCTTTGCTCAAGACAAGCATTATCATAGTTATGGTATTTAATTTTCACATACTAAGTAGTCCTGTCTTGACCATCGTTATCATGCCAATTAGACTTGTGAAGTCTAGTTATTCGCTAACACTGCTTTAATGCGTAAATTGCGCTCAAATATTTCCATAGATGTGGTATTCATTCTGTTAGAAAATGAACGAAAAAATAGCCAATAGAAAACAAAGAACAAAGAACACAACCACGGGTAGAGGAGAAGCAAATATACTGTATCTCGAAAATTGGTACAATAGAAGAACAAAGAACACAACCACGGGCAAAGGAGAAACAAATATACAATGTCTCGAAAATTGGCCCAAAAGGAGTTGTCGAAAATAATACATATACATAGCAGCATAATCCTAACACAATAAGTCTGTATCATACTGTTGGAGCGTCCCCACATCCCAATGGTTAGTGGTAGCGCCGTGAGCTTTTCGGGTCAGACCAAATAGAATTCAGGCCACTATACTATAACACATTCGAATACAACTCTAATTCACTCACCATTATTTGTTCCCATTTATTGAATTTGAGTATGACACAACCCGCTGAGAGAAGTGCTTTATTATTGTTCATTTCCTAGAAAAGATATATCATCAAAGGGAGCCACCTTAAGCAATCTTTCCCGTTCCTTCGGCAGCCTTCATTGAAACAGCCCCGAGTAGGGGTGCCTGTAATAAGTAAAATAAAAGGATCTTTAGTATTTTAAAAGATTTGAAACATTGTCATGAGTCTTAAAGCGTTGTATCTGAAAAAGAACAAACTGTCAAATACATTCAAGTGTAGCACCAAAAATATAGATCAAACAAGATCATTGTCATTGGAATAATGTCAGTTATACGGAGAATTTAATACAGTCAAGGATGGTGGCTTTTTAAACTAACCAAATGGCTGAAAGTAACTCAAATATTTTCGCTTGGTTGTCTGTCCATTCTTAAAGAATTGAATATCGAGTCTAGTGAAATCGACGAACGAGTTGTGCACGAGGGCAAAAATGAGGAAATTTATCATGTTTTGTTGTCTGCTGCAGAACTTGTGGCGAAATTATTAGATATTAAATTGGCCAATGCTTTCTGTTCTCATGTTCTTGACCAAATTTTGGTCCATTTACACATGTTGCTTGAAGATTTTCAAATTCATTGTTCATAGGCAGAGAAAACTTTTGAGTAATGAAAGAAAAAATGCAAGACGAAAATCAAAGCCAATGAATTTAACTTGTTCATGGGGATATTTGCACTCCCTTTGGTAAGAGAGGGATGGAGACCAAAAAGGACGGAGAAAATTGGAAAGATGAGAAGTAAAAAGGATAAAGAGGATTGTAATAATCCTTTATATTTGGTAGGATTTAGGGAGAGTGAAAGGATAAATGATAATTATTTATAAAATTACTATATAACATATTTATTATTATTTGTTAATTATTTATTTAGATAATAAAATAGTCTTTATCTCTATAAAACATAAAGTAGAAAAATCTAATTTGATGAGCTATGTAGAAGACGACATTCCTCCATCTCTCCTCTTCTTCTAACAAAACAAACAATTTAACCTCTCCTTTTATCTCTCTTCCTCCACCCTCTCACTCCCTCCATTTATTCCTCCTATCAAACATAATGTGAGGACCATTTTCATCAATAGCGCTAGTAGGAGCATTATATAAAGCCAATAAACACTGTAAAAATTTTATGTTATAATATATTTTTTAAGGTATTATAATGTATTTTTATTTAATATTATAGATTTATGATGTACCAGTATTGAGAAAGATAAATCCTTCTGAAACGACAGTGCTATTTCTTTGGGCATTAATTATCTAATTTAATACTGGCTAAGGGTTGTCATGTCCACCCCATCCTTGCTTTATGTCACCACACAGCTGGCACACTCAGTTCTGGCATTTCATCAACATTATGCTGTTATTTTTTTAATATTTTTCCATCATCAAATTTTGCTTTTTGCTTCTATGTTCTCTCTTAATTGTCCTTCGCCTTGCAGGCTTTCATGGTCAAGGAGCCAAAGCAAGAAAAATAATGTACTCATGATTTTGCACCATCAAAGAAAAAGATGAATGAAAAGTGGGAGGTTAGTGTTTTCATCTCTCTATTCATTTTTTTTAGTAAGTTAGACCATTACAGTTTAAACTGTTTATCTTTTATATAATACATCTAAAATTTTTAATCTTGATATAATACATTATAAATTTTAAAATTATTTACAATTGAGGTTTATAGTTGCTTTTAATTTTCGTTGAGTATTTTTTTCACATGTTGAGTTTTTATTTTTTTTATTAAAATAATAAGTTTTACTTTAAAAAAAAACTCACATACGAATTTTATGACTAAAGTTATCCATGCTTTTTAATATTTGTTAGTTATTAGACCTCAATGGTTAATAATTTTAAAATTTAAACGTATTATAAAAAAAACAAAGAATTTAAAATTTAACAGTGCAATTTATCTTTTTTTTAAATAAAAGCTGTGACAAATGTTATTGAGTAACTAGTGGAGTTTGATATGGTGTTGTGGGTTAAACTTCGCAGTCATAGGGTGGAAGCCTTTTGAGATCGGTTCTTTTTTTTTAGCATTTACCTGTTAATGTTTCCGTTTACGTCAGACACATGCCTGATACGAAGAACTTTTTTTTAGCCTGGTTAGACTAGAGCCCGAGCCTCTCATAGACGTGGGTTCATTAGATGGGCCTTTCAAGCTGAATAGAACTGCTGACCGAGTATTGACCTCAGACAATCCTTTTTTTAAAAAAAATAATAATATATTTCCGTACACAAACGACAGTGCAATCCCATTGCATCGTTTGCCACCTTCCAGATTAACCCTCTCTTTGGCTCCGTGGTTTTCACCACAGTTCTCACCACAAACTCAATTATAAACAGTATAAAGCTCTCACATATTACAGTAATAATAAAAAAATTTACTACAATGTAAAGCTCTCACATGCTACAATAAAAGTAGTTCCCACCACTAGTTCCCATCATCTTTCAAACACCTTATAAGTTAAATCACAGTGACCATATAAATTGCGTCCTATTCATCTTGTAGATGTCAGCCAATCACTATCATCGGTGACGAAAGCTCTAATTTTGGACAAAAATCATCTGATCAAAGAGCTCTGAAATTCTTTATATATGTATCCCCTTGTAATTTTGCCATAAGCAGGCAAGAGATACTTTGTGAAGAAGACACGTGAATAATATTTGATGTTTCTTATTCCCTTTAATAATGATTAGATGATTCTAAATCTTGTTTATGATATGTCCAATCAACAACCCTAATACAGAAAAGGTATACGTAGGCTGCCTAATATTTTATGCCTTAAATTAAATCCTTAACTAATAAGGTAACGACTGCAAAAAAAAAAAACTTAATGCCCTGTTTGGCAATTGTGATTTCTACCACAATCTCAGTTATGAACAGTAAAAAGTTCTCACATGCTACAATAACAATAAAAAAATTGACTACAGTAAAAAGTTCTCACGTGCTACAATAAAAGTGGTTCCCACCACTCTTCCAAACACCCACTTTGTGATATTCTCTCTTCAGAAATTGCCTTTGCCATTGGGGAACGTTGAAATTAAATATATTAAGCAAACATGTTTTTGTCCTGATAATAAATAAAAAAATGAAAGCTTATCCCAAGATTAGCAAGTCTTTGTCAATATTTTTTCCACATGACTAGTTTTTTTTTTCTCTCTCTTAAAGCACAAGAAATATAAAAAACAGCTATGGGAAAGCAATGTGGCGATTTTCTTATTGAAGGCTTTGAAAAATAGGTGTGAACTGGGAAGTGAGGACAGTGGGCCCACCGGAGTTTCTTTGATGCTTCCAAGGGACAGAAGTCTTTTTCGGATTTGGGCTGTTTTCCTGTGTGCTTGATTTTTCTTTTTTTTCTGAAATGTGTTCAAATTACCAGCCCAGGAATCTGGATCTAGCGTAAGCGTGCCGTTGACACTGAAAGAGGGACAAGGACGCAACGGATTGCAATGACCGCAAGCACGGAAAATTCAAGCGCATGATTAATACCGCCGCGTTTCTAGGTAACAAGTTGTACAAATAATGGCGACCAAAATAAAGAAAAAAAATAATGAAGGATTGGGTTTTATGTATTTGATATAGTAGTTTTTTTTTTTTTTTTATAAAGTTGTGTATTTGATATAGTTAATAGGGCAAACCAGTATCTGTAAGTGTCTTTATTTTTTTAGAATTTGTTTGGTTAAAGACTTTTTTTAAAATGATCTAAGACCATATGGAGGACCTACAATTTATATCATTTATCTGTTTAGTTGAAGGGTGTGGAGAGTATAAATGATGAAGAGAGTTAAGGGATGGGGAATGTAAAATATATAAAAGATTATAATCTTCTTGAAATTGTTTAGTGAGAGGAAAAGAGACTTGAAGAGGGACTATAATTATTTATCTAATTATTATATTGTCTATTTTATTGTTTGTTAATAATATTTTAAAACTTAAATGTGATAAGTTTAGTGTACCTTTCAATAAACTAATCTAAACTATTATTGGGCCAAATTCATGCCTTAATTCTTAAATCTGTGTGTTTGTGTGTGTTTTCTCAATTAAATATGATAGATAAATAGGTCGTTTGGTACTTCAATTATAACCGAAGTTTTAAGTTTAAAAACTATTATATGTAAGAGCTTTACATTGTAATAACTTTTTTATTTTTTTTATTGTAATTGTTGATATCTATACACTATTTACATTTGAAACTGAACGGACACAAAGAAAACTTAACAAAGATATTTTTCCATTCACTTCAGACATGAAAAATTACTTTTTTTCTCTTTTGACAAATGAAGAGAAACATGTTCTTTTAAATAATTTACATTTAGAAAAAACAATGAACATGTCAAACGAGTATAATAGAGTATCAAAGAAAATAATTGAGTAAAAAAATATCATAAATTGAATATAGACCTCATCAGCAAATTCTATTCAATCTCATGTGATTATAACCCTGATTTTAATACAACAATAAAGCTTAATCTAAAAAATATATTACATATTAAATTAAGACTTATAATTTTATAAATAATAATATTATAACACCTTCAGGTGGAAAGGATTTTTCGATTCCAAGTCCATTAATCTGATTCTGACCAATTCAGTGAATAACCCACAAGACGGGTTTAACAACAATCACGCATCCAATCCTGGCATTCCACGTCTACATCATTTTCTTTGTTTCCTTCGAAGAAAGCGCGTATCAACCTTCAATAATAATAATAATAACAAAGAAGATAATATATTATCCACCTATATATATATATATTTTCCAACTAATGTAAAGCTAGAGAACACATTAAATATCTGTACAAAACAAAAACGATTATAAAGAAATGGTGGCTCTGCAAATGAATTAAATCCACAGCAACTGCTCGGAAATCATATCGGTTTTTACCCAGGAACCGCAGCTCCGTGAACTGAAAGGTACGCACAAAATCTCAAACCGAAGAACTGTTTGCCTAGTTATTGTGATCCGTTGCCGTCATTTGTTACTGTCAATTCATCATTTCGAGTGTTTTGTGAAAAAATTTATGGCAATTTGTTTTCCTGTGGTGGTGAGAGAATGATCATGAATTGCTGAAAATAGCAGTTATTGGATTTCTTTTAACCATCTTTGAAGATTGAGTTTAGTCATTTTTGTTGGGGATTGAATTTTTAAACTTTTCTTGATGAAAACTGAAACGAATCGTGGACTACACGCTCCGACACTGATATATGATTCAAACATTACGAAATTATTTTGGGTTTTTGTTTTGTTTTGTTTCTTTCTTTGTGTGTGTTGAGTTAGAAAGTATTTGGTGATTTTTGTACGCCAGTTGCTTTTAATAGCTAATTTACCTAAGTTATGCTTGTATTTTACTTCTAGTTACAGGAAGTGTGAGGAATTGAGTGATGTCATGATATTCCCATTTGGTGGTCCTGTGATGGAGTCTTTTAGTATCGTTCGCTTCAATTGTTGGAGAGCATGTTTTTGGAGCTGGTATTGGATTGCACTTTTCCTCTTGCTGCATGGCGGTAAAGAGGTTTTGTCGGATCCCAACTATTTGATTGGTCTTGGAAGCTATGACATTACCGGACCAGCAGCCGACGTCAACATGATGGGGTATGCTAATACAGAACAGATTGCATCTGGTATTCATTTCAGGCTTCGAGCTCGCAGTTTTATTGTTGCAGAACCGCAGGGAAAACGGGTGGTGTTCGTAAATCTTGATGCTTGTATGGCCTCACAAATTGTGACAATTAAAGTACTGGAGAGGTTGAAAGCGAGGTACTTGCTGTATTAAGTCTTAAGAATATTATTACTTATCGAACTTAGTACAAGTATCTTGAAATCCCGTAAGTCAAACAAACCAAAAGTGTTATTGATGGATCATGAATCATTATATGTACATTAAGAACGAGGTAATACTACCTATATGTGGACTTCTTGACGTACAACTAGAATTATAATGTTCAAATAGATTCTAGTACGAGTTGATTAAAATTGCCCTCTACTGCCACTTCACAGGTATGGGGACCTATACACGGAAAAGAACGTAGCTATCAGTGGAATTCACACCCACGCTGGTCCTGGGGGTTATCTCCAATATGTTGTGTATATTGTAACATCCCTTGGATTTGTTCGCCAGTCATTTGATGCTCTTGTTGACGGCATTGAGAAAAGCATCATACAAGCTCATGAAAATATTCGTCCAGGATCAATTTTTGTAAACAAGGGTAAGGAGAGAAGGTTCTTGAAGTTTACCTTTTCTTTCTGTGTTGTTATTCATAATGAAAATCTCATATGAGTTTTGGTTCTTCACTTGCAGGAGAACTTCTAGATGCTGGTGTAAATCGCAGCCCTAGTGCTTATCTTAATAATCCTGCAGAAGAGCGCAGTAGATACAAGTACGACGTTGACAAAGAGATGACACTGTTAAAGTTTGTTGATAATCAGTGGGGTCCAGTGGGTAGCTTCAATTGGTTTGCCACTCATGGAACTTCTATGAGCCGTACAAATTCATTAATAAGCGGGGACAACAAGGGTGCTGCTGCACGCTTTATGGAAGACTGGTTTGAGCAGAGTGGTGTTAGAAGGATGTATTCCAATGAATCTAGTGATAAAAAAGTTTCTCGAAGAGTCTCTGACATAATGTCTGACTATCCCAATAATCGTGAGTCATGCTCTTTACTTGCTCTATATTCTTTAGAGGGCTTTTTACTAATATCTGGCTTGGTTTTAGGAAAATGAACTTTTGAATAATTCTTTTTGAGACATTTTGATGTAGACCATGAGTTACTGGAGCTTGCTGCATCCTTCCAGTCTCTTCCTGGTAAACCAGCAACCAGGACTTTGAGTGTTGCAAGACGCGTAAGGGGTGCTCTCAGGCAGGCTGAAAAGCCTGCTTTTGTATCTGCATTTTGCCAATCAAACTGTGGCGATGTTAGCCCAAACGTTCTCGGAGCTTTCTGTGTAGACACTGGGCTACCTTGTGACTTCAACCATAGTACATGCGGGGGGAAGAATGAGCTTTGCTATGGCAGAGGACCAGGGTACTTATTGCTGAGTACTTTCATCTTTCTGTGTGCGGCATCTATTTATCCCATGCCTATTTTAATATAAAACATCAAATAATCAGTCTTTTCCTAACATGGCAGCTACCCTGACGAATTTGAGAGTACACGTATTATTGGAGAAAGGCAATTTAAAAAAGCTGTAGATCTTTTTGACAAAGCAACTGAAACACTAAAAGGCAAGGTTGACTATCGTCATGCTTATATTGACTTCTCCCAACTTGAAGTAAAAATCCCCAAACAGGGTGGAGGTTCTGAGGTGGTAAAAACATGTCCTGCTGCAATGGGGTTTGCATTTGGTGCTGGAACAACCGACGGACCTGGAGCTTTTGATTTTAAGCAAGGTGACGATCAGGTAATTGGAAAGTGCAAGACATTTTTAGGTTGTTCATATCCCTATGCTCTTATACAATATACTTTTCGTTCCTGACTGCTTTGTGGTTGCACTATTTGTTACAATATCCTATATCAGGGAAATCCTTTCTGGAAGTTGGTGCGCAATGTACTGAAAACTCCAGACAAGAAACAAGTTGATTGTCAACATCCAAAGCCAATCTTGCTCGATACTGGTGAAATGAAGCAACCGTATGATTGGGCGGTAGGTAGCTGACTTGTTTGGACATATTTTATTTGAAAATGATGTGAAAATGAAAGGAATTTTAAAGATAGTTCAATGATATCCATGTCGTAAGCAAACCATTTATTTAAGACTTGATGTTTTTAGATATCAAATATGTCTCACACAAAATTGTGTTCAATGGTATACACAAGACAATTCTTTTAAATTATCTATATTAGTTTCTCTATAACTGGCAACCAACCATAACGTAACTTATTTCAGCTATAAACCAAAGGAACTTGTATGTATATTATTGTCTTCTGATTTTACATTTTACATTGACTCACTAGACTATTTTTTGTTAACGACAAGCTTAAGGTTCATTAGATGCATATCTATAAAGTGGCAGTCATGCTTAAAAAAAAACACGAAGGGTTTATGAAAATAGACTTGGTGTGACTGACTTACAGGTACAGTGATGCACTGAATCGATAACATTCCTTGCGCTTTTCTATACACTAAAAGAGGTGTATATGTTAGGAATACTGTTATTTCTTTTGCATGAATGATGCTCTGGCTCACAAGAAAAATTTTCCTCGGTTTTTCAGCCTGCTATACTTCCAATCCAGATCCTCCGGATAGGGCAGCTAGCCATTCTCAGTGTACCTGGAGGTAGCTTGACTTGCTTTTTCTCGTTTCTTTTTTTGTAAGTTTAACTTTGGTCTAGTTTTCACTCAAACCAAGTAAAGTTAATTGTGTTTTCTTTCGGTTGGATGTACCTTAAATTTGCTTCCAGAAACATATGCATTTCTTTATCTTAACCTGTGATGTCCCGAGTTTAAACTCGTTTCTTTGGGTTGTGGACCTTTCTCATTTTTTCCCTGTTTTGGGGTGTTTTCAAACAGAATTCACGACAATGGCTGGCCGGCGTCTTCGTGATGCGGTAAAGACAGTGCTAGGTGGTGGTAATAAGGGAGAAAACCTTCATGTTGTTATAGCAGGGTTGACTAATACCTACTCACAATATGTAACTACTTTTGAAGAGTACGAGGTGCAAAGATACGAGGTCAGTTCTGGGTTACAGAACAATATGTAGGGTAATTGAGAAGTTTCCACAACTATCATCAATTGTAGCAACAAAACTCACGCCATGCTGCTTTTCTCTTGTGCTGACGCTGGTTTCATTTGTTATTTTCTTTCTGGTCAAAAGCATGCACATTCACATGAATCCACTTTATAGCAGAATAGATACAAGAAAACTTTACGTAGTTACTTTTGATTTAGGAATTTAGGAATTTATTTCTGTTCAATTCACTATCATATGCTTCTCAGGGTGCCTCCACTTTGTATGGACCACACACATTAAGTGCCTACATTCAGGAGTTCAAGAAGCTAGCAAGTGCTCTCATCACCAACCAGCCTGTTGAACCGGGGCCACAGCCTCCTGATCTCTTGGACAAGCAAATAAGCCTACTTCCACCAGTTGTGATGGACGCAACTCCACCCGGTGCCAATTTTGGAGATGTCATTTCTGACATTCCCCAGAACTCCACATTTAAGAGAGGTGACATGGTGACAGCCGTCTTCTGGTCTGCTTGCCCTCGGAATGACCTCATGACTGAAGGTACATTTGCACTAGTAGAGATCCTTGAAGGAAAAGATAATTGGGTTCCTGCTTATGATGATGATGATTTCTGCCTGCGCTTCAAATGGTCAAGACCCGCCAAACTTAGTGCCCGAAGTAAGGCAACCATAGAATGGAGAATCCCCAACTCCGCAACTCCTGGTGTGTACAGAATCAGACATTTTGGCGCCTCGAAGAGCCTTTTCGGATCGATTCGTCATTTCACAGGTTCATCTAGCGCTTTTGTTGTAGCATAAGGAATGCCTTTGTATACGAATGAAAGCTGTCAGCTAATATTTTATCCTCAACATATGGATCAGTGTTTGTTGCGCGTTCCTTTTGTGCTTAATGATCCTTGGTCCTGAATTTGTAGTAATAAACGCACACTTATTATATGACAGACTAAAAGGAAGATAGTTCCGCAAATTTCCTGCGTCTTTTTACAATTTCTCAGTTCATCTGATGTTGTTTCCTCGTTATGTTTTTGTATGTCTGGAGATATGTCGTTCACTATATCCCTACTCTCTTAATTACCTTTTTTTTCCCTTGTTAATGTTATGTTGTTCAGCGGCCTATTGGTGTCCCTCCTTTATTTGTGGTTTTTCTAAAAGGCCGTTTATCAATGAATTCGTTGTTTGATGAAAAAAGGTTCCTACGTTGGTACGCAGTACACGACAGCAAACTTCAAGCACAAATGATTATGAAAAAAATCAAAAAATAAAATCACAACACTTCAAGCACAAACAACGTGGCGCTTTGTTCTAGGACAAACAAAAAATGCTCAGACATGAAGGATTTGTGGTTTCGCAAAGCGGTGTTTTATTAAAAAAAATAGTAATAATAAAAATAATAATCTAATCAAATCAAATCAAACTTTTAAGCGCAGACAACTCGTTTTGGTCTGGAAAACAGAAAAGTTTATAAAGTGTTTAAGTGAGAATCAGTTCTCACCACAAACTCAATTATAAACAGTAAAAAATTTTATATGTTACAATAACGATAAAAAAATTGCTACAGTATAAAACTCTCACATGCTACAATAAAATATGGTTCTCATCACCCTTTCACACACCCACTTATACAACAATCAACCGACAGAAATTAGTACAAACGACATGTCATTTTAAAAGAAGAAACCATCCATGATACGATATGTCGTTTAACAATTGAACGGCATGATTTTAATTCGGGGTACGGAGACTCCGTCTAGCAACATTTATTCATGTTTTCAGCCCTTTTTTTTTTTTTTTTGGTGCATAAAATTATTTGAGATTTGAGAAAGAATCTTCCCCTAAATTTACTTTCTGTGACAAATTAATTAAAAAGAAAGAAAAAACAATTATCGGATGAACAAAATAAAAATAGAAATTCCCTCGACAAAATTAAAATGAAAAACTATGGTGGAAACGACACGTTTTCCCGGAAACTGCGCAAAGAAGGCTCGGAGCCTTGAGGAAAAGAAATACGCACCGTTTTCATTCTTCTCAAAGCCAAGCCAGTCTCTTAAGTGGAGGAAGAAGAAGAAGAAGGACGATAACGGCGACGACATGTCGGTGCAAGAGTATCTAGACAAGCATATGATTTCTCGGAAAATCGAAGACGCCGTCAATGCCACCGTTAGGGCCAAGACTCCCGATCCCGTCCTCTTCATCGTAATCTCCCTCTTTCGTCTTCGTCCTCTCCGTTTGTTTGTTTCCCGAGAAAATGGATCAATTTTTTTAAATTTCTTTGTGTTGATTGATTGAATTAGAATTAATCCGTTTTGAGTTGTCCGAGGTCTCTCCTTTTTCCCTTTGTGTTTGATCTTTGTGGTCGTGATGTGATATATACAGTCGAACCATTTGAGGAAATCGGTTCCTTCCGTGATAACGAAGGTGAAAGCTCGGCAGATCCTCGATAGCAGAGGAGTTCCGACGGTTGAAGTCGACCTCTACACCAACAAAGGAATGTTTCGTGCTTCAGCTCCTAGTGGCGATGCTTCCGGAATGTACGAATTATTTTCCTTTTTCTTTTTTATTCCTCTGATTCTCTGTCTCCGGTGTTTGGTTGCCAAAAAAAATTAATATTTCTATTTTTCTTGTTTTTAAACGATTGATAGAACCATTAATTCTTTCCTTAACGTTATTTGAGTTTGATTTATAAGATTCGAACTAAATTGGCTTCTGAAGAACGGAAAAACTGAAAATCTGCATTTCTGTCTAATATAAGTGATTGTACTATTTGGAAACTTTGTAATTTAGTGTAGTGAGCTTTACAGAATTTGATTGGCATGAGAAGAAATAGATTACTGAACGCAGGTACGAAGCCGTTGAATTGCGTGATGGGGACAAGGGAATGTATCTGGGAAACAGTGTGAATAGAGCTGTTAAGAACGTCAATGAAAAAATCTCTGAAGCACTGATTGGCATGGACCCAACGCTTCAGTCCCAGATTGATCAGGCCATGACAGACCTTGACAAGACCGAGAAAAAGGTATCATTTTTCGCTTTTTTGATGCTATATTATGAACTGTTATCTTTGACTCTGCTTCTTCATAAATCAGCAAAAGCTAGAAGATCATCGATACGTTTTTTGGAAGATATATTCCCAGATCCCTGGTAGTTCAAAGCAAAAGGCTATCCAACTTGAAGGCTAAGCATAATTGGCATAACTGTATTACAGATCTATTTACGTTCTTGGCATGTGCTGCTTTTGTTGTCTGCACGTAATTGCTTCAGATTTAGGATGGTATAATTTCCATCAGTTCCATGTAGGGAACAACCTGTGGTACTTCTTTAAAACTAAAAGCAGAGGTTAGTTAGAAATCATTTCTATTTAATCCAGATGGATCATATGACAGGAGACTTTTTCTTAAATAAAAGCAGCTTGGTATTGCTTTTAGAGGTTCTAAAAGTCCTTTGTAGATAACAAGGTGAAAGTAATCAGCTTGGTATAAGTGCAAAAAAGTGTTTATACGCCAATGCTCTTTTCAGTTGTTTGGAAGCTAAATTTCTTAACTTTTGACTTTTGCTTCTGCTTCTTCTAAAGTAGAACCCTTCCAAAAGCACAACGATTCCAAACTAAACCATGACGAGCATAGTTCATCAAATGATTGTTTTGTGTTTTTGTTTAATCAGAAACTTGTCTCCATTTTAATTTGCAACTTGCAAGGAGTTCAAGTTTCTAAGGTAAAATCATTTTTCAGGGTGAACTTGGAGCAAATGCCATATTAGCTGTGTCAATTGCTGCCTGCAAAGCTGGCGCTGCAGAAAAGGAGGTATGACATTTTCTAGTTGCTTTTTTTTTTTTTTGGTTGGGAAAAACATTTCTATTTACAAATTAATGTCAGAGAGTTTATATTGTTCAATTTATTTATTTTTTCTAAGGCATTCTAAAAATGGACAAATACCAGGTTCCACTATACAAACACATTGCCGATCTTTCTGGGAAAACCACTCTGACTCTTCCTGTCCCTGCTTTCACTGTTATAAGTGGAGGAAAACATGCTGGGAACAATTTAGCCATTCAGGTATGCTATGTTAAGATTTAATATGCAATGCGTGCTTTTCAACAATCTTGATCTCTATTGTGACGTATTTAATAATTTATGATCTGCGTTGTCAATTCTATATTTGAATTATAGTCTGGGTTTTAATTTGTATTGACATGATTTTCAGTTTAAATAAATCCAATAGAAGCATTTTTTTCCTCTCCTTCTTCCTATCGTTTCATATTTTTGCCTGCCACAGCAGGTTTTTATCTTTATTTTTTGAAAATGAAAACTACGGGGACATGTAATTTTAATAAAATTTCATCAGGACATCATGATTCTTCCAATTGGAGCAGTCAAGTTTGAGGAGGCATTGCAAATGGGATCCGAAACTTATCATCACTTGAAGGTGATTTTATCCACCTGAACTATTAAACTTTAGGATTACCTTTTGCTTCTGGTGAGGTGAAAGTTCTTATAAAAAAATTCGTTGCAGTTTAAAAAAATTACCGAGCTTCTATTGTACAAGTAACAATTGTTACTAAATTTGTTGTGTTGCTATTTCTCATTAATCGTGATTGCATGTTGCTAAAGGAATATAAGAAGAAAACGAATTAGATCATATTAATGTTTTCTCATATTATGGAGGCCTTAAAAAACGAATTTTCCAATTGTCAATTTTTTCTAACTCTTGCCAGATAAAATAAATAAAAGAAAAAAATTTTTACAATAATTACGGACACCATCCAAATGATGATTGTGTTTTCTTTACTCTGGATATTGTCGGTGCAAACTTGAAATCTTTTTGTCAACGAAAGCTTTCTTTTTGTTAGCTAATTAAAAGTTGACCTATCAACTGACTTGATCTTTATTTCTATAATTTAGTGTAACGGTTTTTTTATTAGAAAAAAAGGAATAGACTTTATGCCTTTTTATTAATTTCTATACTCTGAGATGTTCATACGATGAAATTCAGGGTTAATTTTGATTTAACGCCATAGTACTTGATGGGTGACTTTGGACCAACCAATTTACTTGAGTTGTATTTTCAATAAATTTTCCAGTCAGTATTCAGCTTGACAGCAATTTAGATATATTAATAAGAAGCACCACTGTTGTTCGCTTGATTTCAATTGTATTGTTAATAAAGAGAACAGGCTGTTATTTCAGAAAAATATGGCGCACATGGATGTAACATTGGTGAAGATGGTGGCTTTGTTCCAAACATCTCCAGGCAAGTGTCATTTTGTTGTCTTAAAATTCCTTGTTTTCTATATCTTATGTGAATCTTCCCCTCTTCTACAGTACCTTAAAAAAAGAACATAAACTAAGGCATATGATGAACATGTCTTTAGATACAGCACTGAAATATGTGAAACAGAGATTTTATGTTATGTTAATTATAATGATAATCTGCCGAAAGGCAAGAACTTGTTCAGTAATGTTGTAATGTGTTAGTGTTTAGTTATATTATACATTATTTTGCAGCATTAAAGAAGGCCTGGATCTCGTAAAAGAGGCTATCAGCAGAACGGGGTACAACGATAAAATAAAGATAGCAATCGATGTTGCTGCCACTGACTTTTGCATAGGTGAGATATCTTTTGCTATAAACAATCCTTTAAGTATTAGTTATGATCAAACTTTGATTTCACCATGTACTAAGGGTCTATTTGGAATAAATTTTGTTGATGCATACTTCCATCTTTGGCACAGATTTCTTTGGCACAGATTTCTTTGGCACTAACAAAACTTGCTTGTTTTGGCCTATTGAATTGCTTCAATTGATCCTCCTTTGATACGTGAACTTGGGTTTCGTAGGATGTCTTTGCCTCTTCTAAAACTGAATTTTTGCTTATTGTCTCCAATTTAGGAACAAAGTATGACCTGGATTTCAAATCTCCAAACAAGTCGGGACAAAATTTTAAGTCAGGAGAAGATATGATTGACATGTACAAGGAGCTTTGTTCTGGTACCACTTCTATCTCCACGTTTCATAATCTTTTTTTCAACGTTTTAAAATTTGGGTTGCATTTGTACCCTAAACCAAGATATACTTTAGCTTATTTCTCTCTCTGTGGTCTTACCAGAGTACTCGATTGTCTCAATCGAGGATCCATTTGACAAGGAGGACTGGGAACATATCAAGCACTTTTCTAGCCTTGGACTTTGTCAGGTTTGTTTGATTTTCTTGCCAGCGGTATTTGGCTATGGTTCTTTTTTGTGCAATTTCTATCCACATAGCTTGTAAACCACATGAAACCACTGATTTTTTAGGCTGTTTGTAAAGGCTGAATGTGAATATTTCTAAAGAAATCAATATTTATTACTCTATTTATGTTTATATGTATATTTGGGTGAGTTGTTCTGAATGTAACTTATGAAATTTGATTTGTTACTATGATCGTGATTGAGCAACTCTGAAAATATTTTGTTCATATAGATTAGAGCTCAATACATTGCCATGATGGACTCCCCTTGGAATTTTTCTGGTTTTCACCTGTACATAGCTAGATTTCATTCAAAGATTGAAGGGTCTTGCAGGTGGTTGGGGATGACTTGTTAATGTCAAATCCAAAACGTATCGAGCGGGCTATAAATGAATCCACTTGCAATGCTCTTCTTTTCAAGGTATCTTAGTTAATCTTTTATGAAAACTGTGGATATTGTAGTCTTACCACTTAATGCTGATCATATGTTGCTTAAGAATCCTGTTTTCTACTTTGTATGATTCTACTTGTTCAAGTAGAGGCAACTTATGCAGACAGCCCCACTTTTCAATTGATAAACGACCTTCTCTATGTTTTTCAAAAAGAAAAGGACCTTATCCATGTCACGACAGTATTAAACCCTGTTCTGAAAAGACGTTGTTCTCGTTTGAAGTTAATAGTTTTTATCGCCACATTGGCTTATCAACAATGAGAGTTTTATTGTTCAAATTTTTAGATAAATCAGATTGGGACGGTGACAGAGGCCATCGAAGTGGTGAAGCTGGCAAAGGATGCCCACTGGGGAGTTGTCACGTCTCATAGATGCGGTGAAACTGAAGACTCCTTCATTGCTGATTTGTCTGTCGGCCTCGCAACTGGTCAGATCAAAGCAGGTGCTCCTTGCAGAGGAGAGCGGCTGGCAAAGTACAATCAGGTCCACGTTTAACTTTGTTTACCGTATTACTAGGTCTTCTGTATTATGCTTCAGCTACTCCATGGTTCACGCTTAAGAAAATTATTGGAGAATCATTCTTATTACTCTCCTGTTGGTATTTTTTTTTCAATTAAAAAGCGCGGAATTTTTCAAGACTTTGAGAGAGTTGAATTATTACTTGACTCTGCTACCACCCTACTCGCACAAGATTGTCCCGCCACTGGGGGCCTTTTAACTTAACAATAGACTTGTCATATGATTTATGTTTAATTTGTGACAAGGTGAGACTGACAACCCAAAATCATGCAGTTGCTTCGAATTGAAGAAGAGCTTGGTGATCATGCAGTTTATGCTGGTGAAGATTGGAGACAATAGTTCAAATCATTTCCTTGGGACAATTGGTTTTATCAATTCTTCACTTTTAATATTGGGTTTCGAAATTTTCAAGATCACATACCATTCTGCAACACTTAGCTCATTGTTTTGCACTTCTGCTGCTGCTTCTTTTCTTCTCTAGGTGCTTAATTTGTTATTGTTCGGGTGTTTACTCTTTTTTTCTTCCTTTTTGGAATGTTATAGAGAGCATCAAAGGGATGTATAATCGTGATTGCAAAAGTTCTATTGATGAACCATGAGCTATAAAAATTGTTGAAAAATTTGACGGTGAAAGAAGAAATTCAAAATCTTTTGTTTGAATGGTTCCAAACCGCATCTTGCTCTATGGTTCAATAAATTTGAATGTTGTAGAATCATTAAGCAGCTACCTTTGGTTCATTATGGATTTTGAACTAGACATGCAATGGGGTTCTGAAGACGGGCTACTGCTGGTTGCTGTGTGTGAGACTAAAAGCTTTGTCCATGCCTACCTCCATGATGACTGATTAGTGGAGTTTATCAGCAATTTTTTTGGGGGGTTGGGAATGGAGAGGTCTTGTGATTCCTCTTTGAAAGGAGGTTGTAGAAAGACCACAGTCCACATCCACAACACCGCTTCTTGAAGAACGTTTTACCAGTAGTTCCAAACAAATCACCGGGTTATAATTAAGGTGACGACACTAAGCAGAATTGGTCCAACTTTCAACAAAGATTTTGAGCAGTACCAAACTGCACCTATGGACTATGAAAATGCATTTTTTTTAGCCTTTAGGCAATACCAAACTGCAGCTACAACAATAATTAATGTTAGCTATCATTACGCGAAGTGAAAATTCAAAATATTTGATAGAGGCTGTCTTCCAATAATATCAACGATTATACTAATTCTACCATCTAGGGCCAAAGGACTTTGACTCCTTTCCGCAAGGGTGGCACTTTTTTGGCAATACAGCATATTTTGAAACTTTGACCAATTTTTTCTTCAAGATTATCAGATCAGGTTTGTTCATAACATGAATTGTGCCAATACCAACATATACGCAACCAATTGACATAATTTAATTTTTTTAAAAAAAAAAAAAGGCAACATTGCGTACGCTACATAGCAAGAACACTAAATAAATTCGGGAAAATCATCTAAACTGTCGTTTCACTGCTTAAATGACAATCCTGGACAAATCATTTAAGCAAAAGTTCCAAGATGAACGTTAGACAGTACAACCAGGTTAAATGAGAATACAGCCTATCAGGTTATCCAAAAATTGCACATCGCTTAAACTCAAGGCTTTGTCTCGTCTTCATCTTCTTCAATCTTAGGAGCCAAGTAAAACCTGACATAACCCATCTCCGCAATCTTGTACTCAACCACAACAGGAAGTTCTGAAGACAAGCTGATTGTAACAGTGTTTGACAATGGGGTCGCCTTTGTAAAAGAGTTCATGTACCTCAGAGCAAATGTTAGAGAAACTGGCTCATTCATCTCAATAATCGTTGCTTCTTCTGGCTGCAATTCCCACAAATCAGAGAAAACTACATGAGCAATATGTTGCATTGCAATGGAAGAAAACTGTAGCTAATAACAGAATCTCCAAAATGTACTTTAGCAAAGATTATAAAAGAGATCAATTGAATTTTATAAACAGTACCTTATCTACTGTAGTATTTTGCCTACAAACTATGTTTGCAGTGCCAATATCACCTCTTGTGGAGAATTTCACACCTTCCTTGGTGACAGAGATGACAACTGCAAGCAAATATCAACCCAGAGTTCACAAATCCACCAGAACATGCACGAATGAATAAACCAGCAATGATTTTAAAGCGGACAAAATTTGCAGAAAAGAGTTTAGGAAGTACCAGTATCGCCAATGCTGCTAAGATCTTTGCAAATTCTAGCAAATTCAGCCGAAGGCATCCTAACAATAGCATGATATTCAGCTTCTGGAATTCCAAGGTGCTCGCTATCAATGTCCATTAGCTTCATCTCAAAGTCCGCAATTTTATCTTGCGCTGTAATCCATTACCCAGATGAAAGACAAACAATAACAATAAACATAAGTAGGATAACCCTGTACCACAATCATCTGTAGTAGATGAACTAGCAAAATCATGTAGCCATTTAACATTTTTGCGGATTATTCATTCTTAAAATTGAAATTGTAATCAGTCAAAGTTGAAAGAAGTTCAAGATCAAAAACAGCATAGAATTTCTCTACAGATGACTGAATCTTGTTCTTCCCTGTCTCTTTCTCGACTCTCGAACGCAAGCTAAAACCAAAAGGACCCTAACATGCTCAAATGTTGAATTCATTTCCATAAGCCCTGACATCCTGAAAATTAACGTCTTCAACAAAACCAGAGCAAAGTCAAAAAAAAAAAAAAAATCGAACATCTAAGTAAAAACCGTAGCCCAACCTACAACATTCTAAGATCCGTAGGAAACCTGAAAACAACGCGCTAAAAGACAAACAGCCAATTTCACAGCGGAAGAAAAATGCAAAAATGCATACAAACACTGTCAAAAAAGAAATCTACTTTTCTCACAAACAAAAAAGCTTTAATCCGAAGTATCAAAAGAACGAGAGAGAGAGAGAGAGAGAGAGAGAGAGAGAGAGAGAGCATACTTGGACTTTCAAACATGAAAGTGACGGTGTCACTTCCATCGTCAGCCTTGATGGTGATGATATCGTCGTTCCCGGCACACTTGAGCATCTTGGACATGTTACCCAGGTTCATCCCCATCGAGAGGTTCCGGTCGCAGCGGTAGTGCTCGAATCCCTCCGATCTAAGCAGAAGCGCCACCAGAGCGACGTGGCTGGAATCCATGGCCTGGAGAGAGAACCCCGTCGCCGAGCAGTCGAAGTTGGCGTCGTTGACGAGGTCCTTAAGCGCCTCAAGGACCTTCTTCAGAAGCGAACCTTGCACAAGCCGTAGCTCCAACATCCCCTGATCTGTGCGATTTGCGAGCTTTTGCTTCTGCTTGTGAGGCTTTCTAGGGTTAGGGTTTCGAAAAAGGAGGGAATTTGGTGGGAAAAAGGTGGAAAGCAAACAGGCGGTTTGGGTCGGTTCGGTTTCGACAGGTTGGTTTAAATAGGGGATTTGATGAAATCGGTCTTTGAAAAGATTGGCGGGATTGGCCGTAATTTATTTCCCGCCACGCGTTTTGGGGCCAACGGAGGGATATGATTGCCTGCTACCGTCCCTTGTTTGAACTTTACACCTTCGGCATTGATGGGTTCCACGTGGGATTGGTGTTCTTAATCCCTAGTGAACGTTTTTTGTATGCTCCGTTTGGTAAGAGGAAAGAAAATAGGAGGGAAGAGAAAACTATGAAGAAAATAAAGATTTTGGTTTTTCTTTTACTTGTTTGGTTTGTGAAGGTGAAAAGAAAATGATTTTATCTTCTCTTATTTGATATTGCAAGAAAAACTAAATGAATGAAAAAACTGTTGAGGTACACTTTAGTCGGGCCCAAATTGCTGACAATTCTAGTCGGCCCAATGCTAAATTTAATCGAATAGATCGAACAGAATCAACTCAATGAAGTCTAATCAAATCGATGATTCGTTTGGTTCGATTACCTCATTTTGAAGAAATTCGATTTTCGCACGTTTTGGATATTTTGCATTCGTTGTCTTGGTTCGACCGGATCGATCTTCAAGAGTTGATGGTTATTAGCACGAACTAACGGTTATAACACGTTTAGTCATGGACCGAAACATGGGAGAGGCGTGATTCTCGCAGCCTATCGCCTATCAACGCATGTCTCACTATTACAGTTACTTACAACACGTTGTCCCACTTCGTTAGACGGTTGGGAGTCACGTTCCTTCCTCACCCTCTATATAAGAGGATGATTGTTTCATTGTACGACACACATAAATAGATACCAAAACTCTGCTTAATTGCTTTCTCATCTATTCTTGCTCTCTTGTTATCTGTACTCAATATTATAGTATGTTACAGTGAACGTAGCTCTTCATTAACAGAGTGAACCACTATAAATCTCGTGTGTTACTTGTCACTGCATTATTTTTGTTATTTCATTCCAATCTTGCACATTAACTCGAGCTAATAGATCCATTCAACAGTGATTTGAGGGCTCAAGTTTCTTGAACAACCCAATCCAGTGTTTTTAGCATTTGACGGTAGATTTACGTTCTACAAAAACTATTATTAATACAATTATTATTTTACCTAAATATTATTTAATTATTTCTCTAATTTGGTGTCCAAAATTTTTGTTGAAATTTTGACCCAAAAAAGGACAAATTAGTAACTTCACTTTTTTTGCATTGTTGTCAAACTTTTGTCTCACAAAATCCATCCGTATTTGAAGAGATCAATTTTGGTGAGACGCAAGTGTCATTTTTTTTACCCATTTTTTCTTTCCATCCTAATTTATTTTCTACCAAACATCCCATCATATCAATTTTTATCCCAAAATTCTTCCAATGTTTTCTTTATCTCAACTTTTCACTCACACAAATTAGAGCATTAAATAGGAAAATTTTCATATTAGTACCTTGTATTATATTGAAATATACATTTGGTACCTAATGTTTTGGAATATTTAATATTAGTACCTTGACATTTTAGAAAATCTTTTCTTTTTTGAGACACAAAAAGATAATATTATCCTTATTATAAAATATAAACAATTGACCAAAAATTTGAATTAAAAAAACCCAAAAGCTAAAAAAACAAAAAAAAAAAACTCAAAAAGGAGTCAGATATTATCTTCCTTGTCTCCCAACTTAAACAAAAAACAAAAACAAAAAAAATCATCTTCCTCTCTCTTTCATCTTCCTCGTCTTCTCTCTCTTCTCCACCTCCACTATCATCTACATCATTGCTTGCATCTTCAGATCGTGGAGGTTATGGGTTGCAAGTGGGTAGGGTTAGATCGCAAGCTCATCGCAACCACCACGGTCGAGATCTCATCGCATTCCATGGCCGCCGTTGCAAATCTGTCGATGGCAGTGGAGAGAATACTTGGGTATATTTTTTGGGTTTTTGTTTATGATTTTTTTTTTTTTTTTTCTTGGAAATTTAGAAGTAGGAAATCAAAAAGGAATGGAAGAATTATTTTGGGTTATGGTTTATGGTGCAATGGGGGGTAGGGGTTGTGCAATGGAGAGGGTGGGATGGTTGGTGTGACGTGGTGGGGTGACAAGGATAGGAATTATGCAACAAATAGGGGCATCGTCTCAGCGATTCAAAATTGGGCATAGGGTTTTTTTTTCCAAGGGATTGGGTTTTTTTTTTTTTCATATTGAAGAAGATGAAGAAAATGATTAAGCTAAGGATTGGGGTTTTTTTTTAGACAAAGAAGATGAAGAAGAGGATGGATATTGAAAAGCTCTAGGTTGAGTTGAAAAAGTTGTAGGAGAAGCTCTGGATTTCTTTTTTTTTTTTTTTTTTTTTAGACCAATTCATGCCTAGGTTTTTTTAGAAGCATATGCATTAATTTTTTGAGTTTTTCTTGTCAGTTTTTGGGTTTTTTTATTAAAAATTTTGGTCAACTGTTTATATTTTATAATAAAGATAATGTTGTCTTTTCGTATCCTAAAACAAGGCTCCAAGATACTAAAAAATATTTTCTAAAAGGTCGAGGTATTAATATTAAATATTCCAAAACATTGGATACCAAACGCAATTTCAATATAACATAGAGTACTAATTTGAAATTTTTCCTTTTATCTATCTCATAAACCTAAAAAAAGTTTATGTTCAAACCTGTCAAAATTTAGATTAGGTATGGCTTTTTCCCCTCAAGGACGAGACAAAGACGGGGAACTACGTTCTAGCAAAATTTGGGGTGGGCTAGGGCATAGAGGAAATGGGGAATACCTACCCATCCCAATATACCTAGGGACAAAGTCAAAATTCTGACTTTTTTCTCTACCCCGACCTGTAGCCTGCGTGGGCCTAAAGAGAACGGCTCGAGCTGGACTGGGCCGTTCTTGCATCACTAATATGTGATAAGGAAAGAAAAACAAAACCAAATAAAGATAAAAAAAAAGAAAAAAAAAGAATAACGTACAAACAAGGGCTTAAAAATTTTTATTTACTAACAACTCAAGTAAATTATTTACTTCTACAAAAATTTATAAATAAAATATGTTATTTCCCTATAATATGTGTAACATCCAACAAGATTCCAATCAAAGTTTCAAAAATACGATTTCTTTAGAAGAAAGGACCTCTAATAGGAAAACATTTAATGGCTTCAAAATTTTAATATGACCGCGTAAGTTTTATCTTAGCAAATTTATTATTTATTGTAGATTTTAAATAATTTCATTTTTTTCCACAAAGCTTTATCAAAAACATGATTTATAGTCAAGATTTTAGCAACAATGATTTCCGTAAGTATTAATTTTGTCTGATATCATAACTAATGTGGTGTTTAAAATGGTGGTGGGAACCGTTGGTTAGAACTACTTTTACTGTAGCATGTGAGAGCTTTACACTGTAACAATTTTTTTATTGTTACTGTAACATGTGAAAGCTTTATACTATTTATAACTAAATTTATGTTAGAAAGTGTGGTTCCTACCACTCAACCAAATAGCCAGTAAAAAAAAACACATCAGACTTCTACAAAATAACGACATGCAACGAGAAAGATAGAACTTGAGGAAGGACAGCTTTGCCGGCATAAACGACGTTGCAGCCTGAAAGAAAAATCAATGCGTCGTTTTTCTGCCGACACTAATATTTTTTAGGATAAATGAAATGAAGTTTAGGAATTAAAGACATAAAACGATGCTTAAACAACAAAACTCTCGACCATAAAAGGCATACTCTTCTTAAGAACAAACTACACAAATCTTTTTAATGAAACAAACTCGTGTCTTTTGCCTTTACATAATCTGTCGTCGAATACGCTCCATGAATATTTTTACAAGATAACCGTCATGTCAATTATTAAACATGACAGGTTGAAAACTTGATAAAATAAAAACGACTCGTCCTTTCGTTTATACTTAGGCCTAAACGACATCAAAATTTTAAAGAATAATTAATGGGTCGTTCTTCTAACACATATACGACAGCAACTTTGACGGGACAAATTTAATGTCGTTCTCTAACCAACCAGAGTAAGTGACGGGTGCACAACACACTACAATGATATTTTTTAATGTTTTCTGAAAATCATTGGATTTTTTACCTCAAAAATAATCACTGTAAAGTTACATTTCGTAATGGGCCAGAAAAAACGGTTAGGCCTTTTTTTGACACACAAATTTCTGCATAATTTTAAAAAATGTTATGTTTCAAGATTTATTTTTTATAGATGTCATATATATTTATTTATTTATCACATAATTTAAGATAAAATATAAATAAAAATATGACAAAATATATTTTTAAGTGTAATATAAATAAATACAACTTTTAAACGTGTAACATAACAGTAATTTTCTCAAAATTTCCCAAATATAGATGTTCGTACGTTTTCCCTTCAAAGTTCAAACAACGTATTCTTAAAAAAAAAAATAAATCAAAAAATAAAAAACATCAAATTTTACACGGAAAGCCTTTTGTCCGTGTGCTCTTTTGGCACAAGTGCCGTAGTCTGATAGAAAACTCTGAAAAGCTACAAGTCGTTTTGTGAAAAAATTCACAGTAAATGATTTTTAAACGACAGTAAGTTTTTTTTTTTCAATCAACGACAATAAAAGTTGGATTAAAAAAATTCCTCGTCCCCTCCTAAACGACAAATAACATCATGACCATTTTGTTTTTTTGAAGGGTCAATACTTTGTTTTTTGAGATAATATAACATTTATACACTTGGATAAAACACAATGGGAGAAACAAGTGGCTGAATCCTCGTTACTAATGGAGTCAAAATGATCTCTAGATAGATCACAAAATCCTTTTAGTTGGCTAGAAATCCATTATTTGAACGGAACTAGAACTTGTAGACTCATATTAAATATTTGACGATATGTTCCATACCTTGTTAAGAAACCAATTCTTGTTTTCCAATCACATATTGTTTAACCAAAGTCAATTCTCTTTTGATATGTTCCTCAAAAAATCTAATTCGTGCAGATTCTTTCCCCACCTAAAGAAAGATCTTAGCGGAATTGCCACATGAAATTGAGCACAATTTTGCAAAGAAATGACCCACTTGCTTTTTGAGAAGAAATGGGAAAAATGTTCAGTATCGTTTATTTGAATAGTTGACCTAGCTCTTTGTTGTTTGAAGAAACTATCTGCTTCAATTGGTATTTTTTTCACGAAAAGCAAATATGAGATAACAAATCTAGTTTTTCACTAAGATTTTGAATAACTGTCCCTAATTCAAGTTAATTACGTTTCGCCTCTTTCTTGGAGAAAAACGATCAAATAATTCCCAATCATAACCCTTGCAGATCGGATCATCTATATAATATACAAAAAGAAATGATATTTGATATCTTTCTTATTCAAATATGTTTTCCAATCTCTTGGATGTCAGGCATTGAATTTTGATACATAAACGAGTTACTTGATTATTTTTAATATTTAAGCCTTATTTATTGTTTAAATTGTTGAGTTTAAATGATGTTGAATAAATAACAAAGAAACCATCTAAAGAAACAGGATAATAAAATAACAAATCTATACTCCAACATGTTCTTATTAAAAAGAAAAACTCAACATATTCATCTTTACAAATCTATACTCCAACATCTTCTTATTAAAAAGAAAAACACAACATATTCATCATTCAAATATTCTCCAACCAAAGAAAATGCCAATGCTTACAGGGAAAATCTACAAAAGGCACCACTTCCAAGGCATTATCAATAGTGCCCA
>CAMOHE010045203.1:4166-49980 GCA_946598075.1 Artocarpus hirsutus | reverse complement strand
TTTGATATCTTTCTTATTCAAATATGTTTTCCAATCTCTTGGATGTCACGCATTGAATTTTGATACATAAACGAGTTACTTGATTATTTTTAATATTTAAGCCTTATTTATTGTTTAAATTGTTGAGTTTAAATGATGTTGAATAAATAACAAAGAAACCATCTAAGGCCCCATTTGTTTTGGTGGTTTCCACCACAATCTCAGTTATGAACAGTAAAAAGTTCTCACATGCTACAGTAACAAAAATAAATAAATTTACTACAGTAAAAAGTTCTCACATGCTACAGTAAAAGTGGTTCTCACCACTGGTTCCCACCACTCTCCCAAATACCCTATAAAGAAACAGTATAATAAAATAACAAATCTATACTCCAACATCTTCTTATTAAAAAGAAAAACACAACATATTCATCTTTACAAATCAATACTCCAACATCTTCTTATTAAAAAGAAAAACACAACATATTCATCATTCAAATATTCTCCAACCAAAGAATATGTCAATGCTTACAGGGAAAATCTACAAAAGGCACCACTTCCAAGGCATTATCAATAGTGCCCACTTTTTGGCCAGAGATTAAATCAAATGGCTTACATGATGATGGTATATTAAAGAATTCCTTGGCCATACATGCAGTTGAATAAATGTCTTTAAAATAAAATATAGAGAAAAATAAAAACAAGCACTCGTGCTAAGAGTTCATCAACCATACTTAAAAACCCAAAAGAATAAGGGGAAAGGCAATAGGAGCCATTAGATCATTCACTATCCATAGTGCACCACAAGCGGTAACTACTTTAGTCTTTTCCTGTTAAAAGTGCCACGGAACTGAAAACAAAAGGGCAGTTATGTAAATTTAAAGGAGAGAAAATTTCAAGCAAAAAATAAAAAAGAGAAAAATTAATTGACAAATTGCATAGAAGTCCTCGGAAATTTAACTAATGCAACCAACCACCTCATTAAAAAAAAGAAATTTAGAACTGATAAGAACAACTCCCTAGCTGTGTTCCGTTTCTTCCTTCAATGGTGGTCGATGAACACGTTTTTCCAAGTACCTTTCCTTCTTGATCACTCATTTTCACGCTCCCTATAAAACCTTTTTCATTTAGCCCCATTCTTCTATCACAATTTTTCCTCGCCCTTTTTTCCCAAAACCATTGCTTCTGAGTTCTGACCTTTCCTTTTGCGCTCTCCCATGGCGGATCTCGGGTCCAGGTCGGAGATCTCATTCGCCGAAACCTTCTTGTGCAGTGCTTTCGCTGCCTGTTTCGCCGAGGTACGTCCTAACATCTGTTTATTTCTTCCTTAATCTGCGCTACTTCCTCAGATTTTGTGTTCTTTTTGGCTACATTAATGTTTGAGTTATTTTGGTACTTCAACTAACAAGAGTTATACACCACGGATAAGAACAACGGCTTGCAAATTTGTTGGAACTGGAGATTATGCTAACTTCTCTGGGTGGATTCCAAAAGTGTAGATTGTAGACTTGTTCAATGTAATTTTGCCAAAAAAAAATTTCTTCTTTTGATCAATGATTAAGGACAAATTTGAAAAGTTGCCCCAAAAAGCTTCATTTAATGTTTTTCTAAAAGGATAACACTAGCATTCCAACTTATCAGTCAAATGAGTTGTTGAGTAGGAAAAAGTTTTCTATAAATAGATTCACTAATCAAAGAATAATAAAATTCACTTACTGTGTCATTTGGCACAAAAACTTCTATTCAACAGCCTTGCTGGGTCTCAAGTCTCTGACTTGAATTGCGTTTCATATATTATCCCTGGCCGAGGTCTCTTTATTATGCCTTACCAAGAATGATCTGTTTTAAGTATTATTATGTATGTTGTTTTTTCTTTTTGGTAGTTTTGTACAATTCCTTTGGACACTGCTAAAGTAAGACTACAGCTCCAAAGGAAATCGGCTGCTTTGGATGGGGCGGCTGTGCCTAAGTATAAGGGCTTGTTGGGCACGGTTGTTACCATTGCCAGGGAAGAGGGTCTGTCGGCACTCTGGAAAGGCATTGTTCCGGGATTACAACGCCAATGTATTTATGGAGGCTTAAGGATTGGCTTATATGATCCTGTGAGTTACGGAATAAAATAAAACATTCCTTCCATGAGTTGAGTGGTTCTAGCACGGTTGGAAATTGTTTGTAACACATTGTGTGCAACTGCAAATTGCATTGAACAGGTCAAAACTTTCTTTGTCGGCACTGCTTTTGGTGGGGATATTCCTTTGTACTATAAAATACTTGCTGCGCTGATAACCGGTTAGTATGGTATCAAACAAACTTGCACCAACATATCAATTCATGCAAGTGAACGTGCCCAACATTTTTTTTCAAATTTTCCTTGCCTCTGAGTTGAAAAGTTAGGATGCTTGTAATTACAAGCATCATATTAATTTAAATTTTCATCTTTTAAATCAAAACAGGTGCTCTGGCCATATCAGTGGCAAACCCTATGGACCTTGTGAAAGTTCGACTTCAAGCTGAAGGGAAATTGCCCCCCGGGGTGCCCAGGCGTTATTCTGGAGTTGTAAATGCTTATTTCGCTATAGCGAGACAGGTTAGTTTCCTCATGAGATGAGAGTACTGTGTTTGTTCATCGTTCTTTTCTTATATGCCTTGAGCCCTCTGGCTGATTTTCTTCTTTCGTTGGTTACAGGAAGGATTAGGGGCCCTATGGACTGGGCTGGGGCCAAATTTAGCACGGAATGCTATTATTAATGCTGCTGAGCTGGCAAGTTATGACCAAGTGAAGCAGGTAATGATGCATTGTTAAGCTATGAAAACTGAAGTTCCATGACAATTTGTAACTTATGGATAACTTGTTCTGTCTAGGGTGTTAATCCCAAGCTATCCTGATTCGTGAAACTTATGCAGACGATTTTGAAAATTCCAGGGTTCACGGACAGTATTTTCACTCATCTCCTGGCTGGTCTAGGTGCAGGTTTATTTGCTGTCTGTATTGGTTCTCCTGTTGATGTGGTACGATTACACATTAGTTCACCTTTTAGTCATGAATTTATCAGTTCTGTGTTTCGAAAAACAAGTCTCGCCAACCTGTGAAGGCAGTAAATGTGTGTTGTGATGCTGGTGCAACAGTGGTAGAAAATACAAATAACTAGTTGTAGGCTCTAACTATTGGTGCGTCAGTAAAAGTTTTTTGGACGACATTAGTGATTTTATTTCGAGATTCATGTGAAGGGCTTTCTTATAGTTTGACAGGAAAAATATTGTTTCACTGTTGTGTCTTTTATGTTACAGGTAAAATCGAGGATGATGGGAGATTCAACCTATAAAAACACCCTTGAATGTTTCATCAAGACTTTGAAGACTGAGGTACGTCAATTCATTGAACTCGAAAAAAACCAATCCCATGCCTGCTGATTTCCTGGTGGTGTTTTTCTTGTTCCTTGTATAAGCTTTCTCGACTGTATTTCAATATTGATTGAAAATGTTTATGAAATCACCGTGCATCAATATCTTGTTCTGATTGCAACTATGTTGCAGGGATTTTTTGCCTTTTACAAAGGTTTCCTTCCAAACTTTGGTCGGCTTGGATCTTGGAATGTGATTATGTTTCTAACTCTTGAGCAAGTAAGATAGCAATTTATTAACCATGTTGCAGGTTTTTAAATGCTTTTTTTCGTGCGTTTGCAACTATTTGTCATAATATATAACTGCTTTATAATTTTTCACGACAGACGAAGAAATTTGTCGGCGGGTCTGCATAAATCTGCGCCTGGTACTGGCCTTGGCAGACTATGATAGGATCATCTTTTCCCCTCGGAAGAGTATTGGACCTTCTATTGTTCTCTTCTATTTAAATTCTTAGGCAGAATGTTGTTGCCTCATATATTAAAATGTAGATTTATTATTAGCCATTACTATGATGTATACCCGTTTGTAGGCGCACAAGCTTCTATACGTCCATTTGGACAGACATCGACTTGTATTCCACATCGTTATTTTAATGAATAAGTCATGATTTCAGGTGTTGGTGTCAACTTTCAGCCGCTTAACCTGTGCAAGTTATTGGGATTTCTTGTCAAGAACGCACACTTTTAATCGAATAAAAACATAGTTTGATTCACAAAATTGTAGAACAAAATTTAATGTTATTACTAACGAAGATATAAATTAAAATATCATTTATTATTTAAATTTTGTGAATATTAGTATTTTAGATTTTTTCTTTCCTTTATTGTTATCTTGATAAGTTTCCTATTAACTAATTTCCTTTCTCAATATTTGAATTGTATTTTGTAACACTATAGATACTTAGTTTATTCAATGAGAAGGTTATGCTATATTTTCTCTAGTCTATTATTCTCCACGTGATATCAGAGCCATCTTCCTAGGCT
Source organism: Artocarpus hirsutus (assembly GCA_946598075.1). Classification (NCBI taxonomy): domain Eukaryota; kingdom Viridiplantae; phylum Streptophyta; class Magnoliopsida; order Rosales; family Moraceae; genus Artocarpus; species Artocarpus hirsutus. The sequence goes on along the minus strand of CAMOHE010045203.1, from coordinate 45,613 downwards.
TCTCTCCAATTTTTCTTCCTTTTTCGGTTGTCCTACCACTATCGCCGCCACCACATGTCCTGCCATTGCTGCTTGTTTTCTTTTCTCTGGCCATCTCACTCCAGTCGTGTCACCTTCCAGCTTATTGCTCCTTTGGCTCCCATCCTTCGGGGTGGTCATCTTTCACCTAGACCATACTTGGGCCGTTGCCAAGGGTGCCGTGAACAAGGACACACAATTCAACAATGCCCCTTGTTTGCTGTTGACTCCAACTTCGACTTTGGCACCTTGTTCTCCGTCTTGGCAACCGCTCCCACCAACCCAATGGCGTCCTCGAGCAAATGTTGACCACTACCACAACCAGCGAACCCTAGCATAGCATCATAGCACGTCACCAATGACTTGAGCAATCTTTCTCTTCATACTCCTTATGACAGTCTTGATGATGATGTGATTGTCGATGGCACAAGCCTTCCCATCACCCATAATGGTTCTATATCCCTCTCTACACCCACTAAACTTTCTCTTTAGATAATGTCCTTTGTGTGCCTTCTATGAAAAAGAATCTTATCTCTAGTTCTCAGTTTTGCCATTCTAATAATACTTCAATTGAATTCTTATCTACTTCTTTTCATGTGAAGAATCTACACTCGGGGGCAATTCTTTTATAGGGTTGAACTAAGGACGGTGTGTGTGAATGGCCGAATTCTTCTTTCAAGTCTCATGCTTTAATTGCCTTTTCAAGTGTCAAGACAACTTTGTCCGAATCGCATCATCATTTAGGTCATTTGTTGTCTTCAATTCTTAAGCACATTGTTGCCAACTTTAATTTACAATTATCGAGTCCTGTGTCTTTTGATTTCTATTGTAATGCTTGTCAATGCAATAAAAGCCACAAATTACCTTTCTCCGTTTCTTCTCTTGGCTCTTCTTCTCCTCTTCAAATTATCTTCTCTGATGTTTGGACCTCTCCTATTTATTCTGTTGATGATTATATATATTATGTTATCTTTGTTGACCATTTCACCAAATACATGTGGCTTTACCCACTAAAACAAAATCTAATGTTTTCGATGTCTTTATTCGCTTTAAATCATTTTTCAATCGAAAAATCATTACATAATACTCAGACAATCGGGTGCACTCAGAAATTTTATTGCTACTCATGGCATATCTCATCTCACACATCGGAACATAATGGGTACTTCGAAACATCGTCACTGTCAAACTGGTCTTTCTTTTGTATCTCATGTGTCCATGCCTTTGCATTATTGGTCTTATGCGTTCTCCATTGCGGTTTATCTTATAAGTCGCATGCCCACTCCAAAACTTTTGACTTTCATCTCCATATAATCTCTTGTTTCAATCTCCCCGTAATTATTCTAAGCTTTGTGTTTTAAGGTGTCTTTACTATCCATAGCTTCATCTGTACTCTCCTCACAAACTCGCTCCTTGATAGTTCATCTGTCTTTCTGTGTCTTCCTAGACTACTCTTTAACTCAAAGTGCCTATTTATGTCTTGATCCAAGCACATCCAAAGTGTATACTTCTCATCATGTCAAGTTTGTTGAGTCGCTCTATCCTTTTTCATCACTGAATCCTACTCTCAACTGTCCACAATTTGACACTTTTTCCCAACATCTACGTTGTACGTCTTCCTCTCTGGTCATTGACACATCATCTCCGAGTATCGATTCCACCGCCTTGATATCAACAAACACCCCATGTGTGGATTCGACGCTTTCCCATTTGTCTCTCACTATTTTCTTAATTCCCCTTAACTCTCTCAAACCAGCGCCGCAACGCCTATTACCTAGAACCACGGCGCCCAAGCCTAATAGACTCTCACATGCTGCACCCAACACACTTAGAAGTGAATCCCAACCTGCCCTTCCCTTGCACCAAGACTCTTCCCCCTATCCTGATGTAAGAATCCTACCAACGTGGCTATTACTTAACTACATAATCTTGATTTTAAATAATCATAATATTGATTTCTTAAAACATGATAATAATAATTTCCGAGAATCTTTGTTTAAAACATAAAGATAATTATTTAGAAACTACTTTTTTATTTAAATGAAAATATATCTAAAACAATTTTAAATTAAATATCATTATAAATCCCTATTTTAAATGTTTTTTAAATCCTTCATTAAATTATTGTTTATACTTTTCTTATAATTTATTATCTTAAATTAACGTATTGATTTCTTAAAGCTTATTCCTTTTTAAATTTAACATAATAATAAATTTTTATAATTTATTCACTTAAATCTAACATATTAGTTTTTTAAAGCATAATCTTTTAAACTTTCATAATAATAAATTCATAAAATATATTCGTTAAAATCCTTTAACATAAAACTCCTATAAATATTTCTAATTTTAAATAATTTAATTATTCGTTATTTCCGTACCCGGAAACAACCCCAAATGACCAAAAAGCCATCAAAGCTAATTGAAAGTGGGAGCCCACTTAAGGGCAAAAGTGTCAATTCAGAGACAAAGGGCGGGAAGAAAGACGCTATACTATGTACAGTAACTTTTTGCCGTCTTTTAGTATATATAATAATGTGTGAATATTATGATATTCTCAAAATCACATTTAAATAAAAAACATATGCAAAATTGATAAAATTTGATACACGGTTAAATAAACAAAATCTTTGTGGTGGAGTATTTTCCATACTCGATCTAAAATTCTCATTTTAAAAAATGTCCTCTAAGGCTCCCTCTATGCATTATTCAGTTGATGCATGCAAATCTTTTCTCGTTAGCACACTTAACACAAGGGGGAAGAAAAAGAAAAAGGAAACAATATTATCATTTATAGTTATAGTCGCTCCTCAAGTTTCAAGATTTCAAGATTCAAATTCTATTTTTTAATTTTAAATTGATTTTTTATGATATATTATTTAAAAAGTTTAAAATAATACCTAGTTAAGTTTTACATATTTTGAATCAAATAATATGTTACAACATAATTTATTGAATATCATTTACAACGGCAAAAGTTAGACGAAAAAATTTGAGTCGTTCCATGGTTACTGCAAAAACAGGAAAAGACCCATTGCCCCACCTATCTAACACTGCCACATAATGAACAGATAAGGTTGCGCAGATATTTTCTTCAAAAAAGGTCAATATTATTGGCAAGCTAATCCAAAACTAAAAATATCTCCCATTCTTACGAAGGAGAAAAATCTGGGACAAAAATAATATAAAATAAGAAAAAAAAGAGAGATTGTCATACCAAAAGAAACAGATCAAAAGAAAGGAAAAGAAAATGGAGAGCTATAATGAGAGGCCTAATAGGAGTGACATTCACTTGTCAAAAGAGGAAGAGGCAAGGATAGAGGGAGACACAAGAGAATACTTTGATGGAATCACTCCCAAACGACACACCAAGCCTCTAAGGAGTGAGTATTCATCAAAATATGTTGATGCTGTCCCTAATATTCCCAATGGCTTTATTCCTGAATTATCTGAGTTCCAACGTCTGGAAAAATCTGATCCTCAGGTGGGGTTTTTTTTTTTTTAAGAAAAAAAGAGTATCCAATATTTTTGCCTTCTTTGTGTTTGATGTGTTATATATATATATATATATATATATATATTTATTTATGTATGTTTTTGTTACTATGAGTTGATACTATACAAATATTTGACATTTTGTATTTCCTGTTTGAAAGCAGAAGCTGGTTTATACGTGCAGCAAAGCAGAGGAGGAGTACGCGGAGACGAAGTATTACACGGATATCAGAACTATTGATATGCAACATCATACGGTGTTTGCTTTTATTCCTTAATGCTGTATTTAATTGGGTTATTTAAGAAACTATAATATATAGTTTAAATTTAAAAAACTTGTTTGGATTTAATTTATTGTAAACTTTTTGGCCAAAATAACGATACACTTAATAAGTGAATTTGTTTATAAAACATTTTTTCTTCTTGAGGAAAGTATTTAAAATATTCTAACATTCAAATAGGCATGAAACCTATGATTTTTTTTTTTTTTTAAATTTGATGCTTTGTTATAAGAGTTTTTATGCTTTTAAATTTATAAGGTAATTTTTATAACCGTTTAAAATCAATTATGTTACTTTGTCTAATTTTTTGATTTATAGAGATAAAATTAAAACAAGTTTTTTAAATTTAAAGAGTATTTTTATAGTTTTTAAAAATAAGATAACATATTAACAAATAATTAAAATTAATAGTTATAATTATAGAATTAACCCTATTATAGTTTCTGTAGAACTTCTTTTTAGAATATTCTTTAGGACATTGTTTAACAACTTGAATTTGAGCTAAGATGAAGGGAGAGAGATTTTTTTTTTTTTTGGCAAGGGAGTTAAAAACTGAATTGCTTCAACTCATTATTGCTGCAAAACTTTAAACGTCGCGAGAAACTGAAAACTACTGGTACCAAAGATAAGTCCCTGTTAAGATCCAAAACGACACAAGATCTAAGTACTGCATGTGTTGCTATTATTATAGTAATATATGTGATGTTTGAATCGCCACTTCAAATCTGAAAAGTGGGATGGAGGGTGGATAGGAAAAAAATATAAATTGAAGATATATATACATATATATATATATATATATATATATATATTTTAAAGGAAGAGAGGATCTCCAATATCTGTGTATGTAATAGTTCAGTAGTAGAACAACAGATAGAACCTGAACCTTAATTCAAATTAATCACTTTGATTTACTGTTTTCACATATATCATAAATAAAAAAGCAGTAGGAATTAGAATCAACAATGCAATACCAATAAATGCGAAAATATTTACTTCCATAATTTCATACACGCACTCAGCGGTTGAAACCAAAATAGCTAATGCAATAAATTAAAAAAATGAATAATGAGGAGGTCCCACATATTTATGACTCATTCAATAATGACCTGTAGAGATCGCAAGGTAAATATTTGTTTCATTTTATATAATATATGTGTGTGTGTGTGTGTGTGTATATTTTTTCCCAGACAGGAACAGGGTTCATAAAGATCGATAACAAAAGTGACAAATGCTACAACCTGGCATCTGATTGTGTCACCGACAGTCATGAATCTTCCAAGTGTAACCCGGCCACTAATGAGTGGTTTCCATCTACAGATGCTGCGACGGTAAAAACCTTAAAACTGCTTCGGTCAATTTTAGTATGCACGCTAATATGTTCTATTTTAATAACTGATTTTCTTTATTTTCAATAAAAAAAAAAAAAAAACTGACTTTCTAAACTTTGGTCTAACCCAATTTCACAAATAAAATGCTTGTTACAGATTGATAATGTTTCGAGAAAGCCCAATAGGAGCGACAACTGAAAATGGCGGGTGGATTGCTATTGCCTTCATCATGGTCAGGCTAGATCTTGATATTAATAGTTTATACATTACTTTAAAAGGGTCAGTGAATATGGTGTTGCAAATAAGAATTCCTGAACATTTTTAGGGGGGGTAATTTATGCCTTCTTGTTTTAAAAGAGTATGGATTGGTGGCCATGAACTTTGGTGTGTACTTGTGTATGTTAGCCGTTATAATGTCTTCTATTTTCATTTGGGTGAGACCTTTTGAACAGCAAGTAAACTACCATTGCTGATATTTTGTGATTATGCTTTTCTTCCCTCTGAAATGGTCCATCAAAAATTGATTTGAGATTTAAGAAATGAGATGTCTTTTCTACTGCTAACAACAGTCGCCCACAGGTTAAAATAGGAATGTTAAATTTGATCAGAATCACATAAAAAAAAAAAGGAAAAATAGAAACAAAATTGAAAGAACTTGATACAAGACATCACTCTGCCGTGAAATTCTGCTTAAAATGAACAGCAAAAAATATTTCCTCATTTTTATTGAAAAAAGGGTACACTTGCAAATTGCTCTGGTTTAAAAGATTAACTAAATTATAGAACTTTTACATTTGAGGATTGACATTAAAAATACATTAATGACGTCGTCCGTACGTCAATAACTTAAAACAGTTATTTTTAGCTTCTCCACTGGAATGTGAAAAATTGTACACACGCTATTTTGCCTTCATTGATCAACATCAACCTCTGTGCTTATCTGAAGCTAATCAATGACTATATTGTACATATTAACCTGCTCTAGAAATCAATAATTAATGTACACAAAAAAATGACAATCTCCAGAACCTTCAGTATCATGGGGATGACTTGAACATACCTTCAGGCTTCACGTTATGACGAAGTCAGACACCGGTGATATATAAGCTAGCTGCAAAAACAATGTCACGTTTTATGGCATTCGAAGCAGTTTCCATCTTCTTGTACAGTGCTGAATTACCCATGATCGCTGATGCGTTTTTGAATTCGCGACATGTTTCGTCCAATCGGACGATTGTCCGCACTATCATGCCTTCGGGAACGTCTGTAAGCTCGCATATATCTGCAAAGGGAGTGCCCTGCCATGACAAAGAAGAGTAAGATGATGCAACATTCCAAAAAGAGACGGGTAGACACAAAAACACTTTCCAAAATCAAACCTTTGCCCATTCATAAACCACTTCAACAAGGCCAAACTTTAGATTCTCTCTGGCATACTCTTCAGGGTTTATCTGAACTTTGAACTCAGCTTGGAGCTTGCCTAGTCTCATTGCTGTATCGTACAGTCTGGAACGAGGAAAAAAGAACTCAAATGAGTGTCTTAAATTTGTATCCAATTTAGTATTTCTTGTGTCGTAGATAAATTAAACCATAGATATTGCAAATATGCATATAACCATACTTTCAAATAAAAAAGATGCATATAACCACCTTAATGTAAGCCTCAACACCATAACCTCATATCTTATACACTATTATTTGGCAGGAGACAATTGCAATTTGTAACTTATATTATGTTTATTGAAAATATAAATGCTAGCATAGCTATATATTTTTCACAATTCACGCATAAGGACAAACCCAGAATCATCAGAAATCAAAATCATGTTTCCTAATAACCATGATTCATGAATTTGCTGATAGGTACAAACAAACCTGCAGCTTTGTCTATAAACCTAGAGCTTTATATTTTGTAGTGACCAGCATTCATGTCCGAGATGAACTTTGAGGCTCAAAAAGGCAAGCACAGCCATTTATAATATGCAGAAAACAGATATGAATCATTAATGTGTGTTTGGGTGTGAGCATGACCTCTGTTTCGCCTGAGACAGCTTGGGAGTGAGGGAAGGTTCGGACGCATTTCTTTGCTGAAAAACAAAGGCAGACATTATTGCCACTGCTTCTTCAGGTTCCAAGTCATCCAACTGATTCTCAAATAAACATTCCGTGCATATTAACTCCTCCCCTGAATTCATCTCACAAGCAACACGGCCTTTTATTTGAACTACGAGATCAGCATCAATACAGCCAATTTCCTTCAGTACATCAATCTGCAAAATTACTACTTAATATATCAATTGAATCCCATACCCATAATCACACAATATACCATGTCGGCAACTGTTGCAAGGCATGGACGATAAAATTTACCCGGCCCTGAAAATCAGGCATTTGTTTTAAAGCTTCATCCGACATTTTATATTGAAGTGCATTAACTTCATCTTTATGTCTCTTTATCTCTCCAGCAAACTTAATATGCTCCTGCAGCTTTATGCACCCATGACACTTATTCTTCGACATCTTCTGCAACAGGTTTGTCCACTTGTAGTACGCTTCCACAATAGTCATGTCTTTCAACTTCAGATCTAAATGGAATCAACGCCATTAAAAGTAAGTAAAATACTAGTTCTCTGATTCTCCTAGTCTGCTGTATTATTAACAATCCTAACAGTGAATTCGCTTTTGATATTTTGGAATATTAAAGAACAAAAAGTTCTTGCATAATTCCATTTCACTATATGCTCTACAAGTAACATATAAGAACTAACTTTAAATCCACCAAATTATTTCTCCCTCGTAACCTTCACAAGAAACAAGGCATACCTTTTATTGGATCTACAGCTGGAGGATACTTATTTCCATCAGATTTTGTATCTAGAAGCTGTTGAACTGCCTTGGAGTAAGCGACAGTGCTAGCATCCTCAAGAATCCCAACCTGGTTAATCTTTATCTTGCTATTGCATATGCATAAAAAGCCATTGTTATCAACACCTCTAACCTCGTAAGCCGTTCCGGCAGCAACACCACTATGTGGTAATTTTATTTTAACAACACCCGATCCTTTGCGAGAAGTGACAGATGAACAATACTCTTCATCAAGACCACGATTTGATTTTGGCATCACATAATAACCTTGTTGGAGACCACTTTTGCAATCTTGCAATTTATTGCTCACAAAGGGTGTTTGCGTCATTGATGGCAATTCAGGTTTCAGTACTAAAACAATATGTTGCTTGTTATTAGCGGAAGGTGATTTCACAACAACTCCAAGCAAGTGGTCATGTGCCTGCTACAATTGCATGATAGACTTGAGTTAGCACTATAACTACCCAAGAGATACTTCAAAAGGTTTCATGTGAGGAAGATTAGATTAATAACTAGGACTAGAAATTAAATTGCCGTTCAGCATGAACCTGATAGGACCAGATCTCACACACAAACAATAGCTATGAAGAATAGAAGTTTATTGAAGAATTTCAGAAAAACCCTTGGAAAATCACAACACAATCCCGAAAGTAGCAGTAGTTCGAGAAACTGCTAACTCTCTTCCTTAGTTTTCCAAGTATTCCCCTGACAACAATCTGACAATCTGATTGCCTAACTCCACTATCTCTTCCCGCCCAAGTGTAACACGTAGGAAGCCCATCACAAACTAACTATAAGCAACATCAATCCAACTTTGATCTGAGGGTGGATGACAGCAATTGTAGGAGGTACAATTTCCCCAACTTCTAGCAAATCTTCAACAATTTTCTTTAGCTGCCTAGGAAGTTGGAACCTGGCACCTTATTGCTTCATATGTAGCTATTTTAGTTTGATGTTTCAACTTAATATTGAATATACTAATTATACCATTTTTTTTTTATAAGTATCCTTTCTTTTTTTTAATATATATAGAAAAACTCTTTTTATTGATTAAAAAAAATCAAATACAAGGAAAGAGAATGAAGCATCCTCCGAGAAAGCAAAAACAAAAATAAAACAAAAAGGAAAGAAACTAACATACAAAAACAGTCATGACAGGAAAAACTTAGTTCATTAGTTTTTATGGGAATGATACATTAGCCATGCATAAGGACTCACTGATTGTGACTTCACTACTACCACTCTTCCAGGAGTAAGGAATTGTTGGGCAGCAGAGGTTTGCATGATTGACTCAAAGATTTCGTTGTTATACTTCTCAGCTTCTGAGTACATCTCGTAATACTCTTCAATGTCTGGTTCACCTTTTATACATCTACACTCAAAAACCATGGCACACAACCCATCAGCTAAATAATCCTCACTCAAGTCTTGAAAAAATATATGAAAATGGTATAATAATGACAGAATAAAGAATATTATACTTATACACAGACAACTAAAACGAAGTACTGAAAGAGTAATAAAATCTATTCCATTGGCTGATGTTATAATGTGGCTTAAATGTCTGAACTGATTCGCCAATAAATGACACTGAGAAAAGCTGGACGCATGGCATACCCTTTCATACCCTGTCAAGCTAAAGAATATATATGACAGCATGATACATAACACAAAGATAAGATGCTCGTAAGGATAAAAAATAAAAATAAAAAAAAAAGAAAGAAAGAAAGAAAGAAAGAAAGAGGGATATTATTATGTTTGATTCTAGGAAAATGTTTTCCATGGCAACACCAGAGGCAGGATTGAAGACCCATTCAACAAAACCCAACCCCCCCGACCCCACAGGAAGGTAGGGCACCACACATAACAATGGTATCAGCATCATGCGATTATAGAAAAGATTTCCTCGCAAGTAGGTAATTATATGACTCGGCCAATTTCATAGTCACTCAAAACATTACAGCACAGTCTTGGATAAAAGGTTACTTAATATGTTAAAGCAACTGAGACCGGTATAGCACTTCAAAGAGCAGAAAAGAGCAATATTTCCAAATTAGCAACTGGCGCCTGATTAAAACTATTTATCACAAGACATAAAGGTAAACAGTCCACTTGACATACTCTATTGCTTTCGTAGGTTGAGCAAGCTTTCGCATCAAAAGTTTCTGTGTTTCTGGTAGTCTCTTCTGACTGTGAAACTCGGCAAAACTTCTTTTCAACATGTCCTCTACCTGCAATTATGGTCCATTCACAACAAATTTAAGATAGAAATTCAAACTTGGACCTAGTTATTCTTCTTAATTAGTGACCATATTCCCCAGGCAAAACAGGAAAAAATAAAAAATAAAAAGAAAAAGTGATTTAGTACATAGAATAGCGCAAAGCATGCCAAATAAAGAAGGCAGCCCCTTCATTGTGAGTTTTTTTTTTTTTTCCTTTTGTCTTAAATGCCCTTCATTGTGAGTTGTGATGAACTAAAAATTACAAATACTAATTTTGATGACAGGCCGCCCTCCAAAACATCTAAGATTGTTTAGTTAATAAGCCTAATCAAAACGTTAAAACCCCAGCTTAGAGAAGAAAATCGTGAAATCACTACGAGGTTAAAGAATTTATTCCCTTGGCTGACAATATGCTTAAGGTCTTGCTTGTAGAATTTGAAAAGGGCCACAGGCCACTAACTTCTTAATAAAACTTCCCTCGTTTCACCAGCCTCAAATTCGTTCCCCAGGAAAAGAATTGTAAGATTTTTTTTTTTTTTTTCAATTCACCTTCAATTCTTCAACACGAAGAAGATGTAGGATCATAATATAGGTCAGCCGAAACTGAGATTCCAGCTTCGTTGCACTTCCAACTATAACACGTTTTAAATCACTCTCTTCAGGGATTTCATCACGGCACATTATAACAACTGTACCAATTTTGTCAAGCCCTCTTCTGCCTGCACGACCTGCCATTTGAGTGTATTCTCCAGGTAGTAGTTGTCTAAACTCCTTGCCATCAAATTTCCTTAATGTATCAAAAACAACCTGCAAAAGGTTATATTCAAAACAACAATGTCACCTGCTACTGGAAGTAGGCTGTGGAAAATGCATGCTTGATAAACTTTTCAATCAAAGCATGCAATTTAAATTTCAGGAAACACCAATTAAAAGCAGAGGGTCAAAAGCCAAAGTATAGAACCTTAAACAAAGAGGTGAGAAATCACGTTGTAGGTGCTTAAACTTTTAGAATGCATTTGTTGTAATAGTTAGAATATAAAACTATTGTTGACCCACCTCTAAACTACTTAAGCTTTTGGGAGAATTAATAAATTAACATGGTATCAAAGATCTCTTTGTAGCGCACTAGAATGATGAACATCTATAAGCCAACTCGAGGAATATTGGGATATTAGTTGTCTGTAATTAATGTACTTAGTTTTTAGATGATTATCAGAAAGCCTTCTAATTAGTATTTGCCAACATGATTGCCTATTGTCCAGCCCACACATGAGGGGAGTGTGAGAATATAAAACTATTGTTGGCCTACCTCTTGATAGTTTAGGGTTTTGGTAGAATTGGTAAATCAACAGTAACCTTGTACCAGCAATAGTAATATCATTAACACTATAATGGATTTAAGACCCTAGTTTCTAAAACATTTACAAACCCTTTACGTTTGGCAAATGAAAAAAATGCATTAAAGTAAGACTTACCGTTCTTGCCGGGGCATTAACCCCCATTGCGAAAGTCTCTGTGGAGAACAACACCTGTGAAAATAGCAGAGATATTAGCAATAGCAACTCCAAAAATAACTCAACAACATAACAAGTAAAAAATATATAATTTAAAAAAAATACCTCCAAAACTGCAACTCTTACGTTCATATAAAACTTTGAATTAGCAGTATTATTGTTAGCCTCCTAAGATCATCACATGTAGCTTGATCTTTTGTTTCCCTTTTTCTCTGTCTTTTTTTTTTTTTTTTTTGCCCCCTTTTGTGCACACACACACACACACACAACTCTAAAATAGTCCACAAGTAATATAATTTTACCTTGATCACACCACGACAAAAAAGCATTTCAACAACTTCCTTGACAATCGGTAGCAGACCTGCATGATGCACACCAATCCCTCTACGAAGTAGACTTTGAACTCTGACAACCTGAGCAAGTAATAAATCATTATTACATCCTAAGCCCAAAAACCAATACCTCAGAAATGAAAGACGATTGCCACTCCACCAAACCTGTGGTAGATTTCTGTCAGAGCCCTTAAGACGTGAAAATGCTTTGTCACAGAAAATACGAATCTCACTTTTCTCGGAGCTACTAGTGAGATCAGCCCCAGTCATACTATCAGCTGATTTATCGCATCGATTTTTTGAGAAACAAAATATAACCACCTAGATTCACAAAAATAAATGAAAAGATGATCAGAAGTGATGAAACAAGACGTTGCTGTCTTCTGAGAAGCTTCTCAATTAAGAAACATAACTTTAACCGTGTGTGTGCAAGCGTCAATTAAAATTTCTCAAAGGACCATCTCATGTGCAGAAGAGTTAAAAGTTAAACCCCCTAATTTTCGGCTCAATGTGTACCAAATGGTGTACCATATACAGAACAAAAATTCCTTAAATAGCTCCGAGAGTGTACAAAAAATCGAAAGTTAAATGCCAGTATAGCAGACACAGGGGAAAGACGATAAAAATGAGAAACTTTAGCTAATCGACTGAGCTCACTGAACAAAGCCACATAGCAAGAGATCATACAGCACTAAATATTAAGAATAAATTGCAACACATTAGAGCGGAAGAACAAGGCCAAATTTCTGGTTACAAATTTCAGAAATTTTTTAAGCTGACAAAAATAAAATGATGGAAAAAGTAAATCACGTTAAGAAGCTCCCAATTTCTCTTCTTAGAGGCCTTTTTTCATCTGCTTTTCTTTCATTTCAATTTTTTCATCTAATTTTTTCTTCGCAAAAAATGAGAGAGCAATCCATCAATCCTCAAATTCATGATATCGCAATCATAATTGATGAGGTTAACTCAGCCTCAATCCAAGTAACCAAGTGAAAAACATGATATATTTAGAGAATTGTACTCGTACAGGTAACAGAGATTTCTTTGAGAGCTTGTTGATAAGTGACAGCCACAAAGAGGCATCCGATCTCCTTAAACCCCAGTTGTTGAGACCATTGCCACTGTTTTGGTTCCCTCTGCCACTTCCAGGAAAGTTCCCTGAATGATGGGAACCAAAGTGCTTATTCTGTTTTCCCCGAGTGAAATTGTCGCGTTTTTGAGCTCGGCCACTGTCATAAGCGGCTGAGCCTCCACCATGTGATCCAGTGCTGCTGCTAGTTACATTTTTTTTCTTGAATGCATCTTTAGCAACTTTCAGTCCCTGAGGCATGAAATTTTCATTTTCACATACCTTGTAGAGTTCTCCAGAGTAAAAGACACAGTGTTCCAAGGGGACTGGTCTTTTTGTCGTCCTGAAAACAAACAAAAATAGTAGACATTGTTTTTTACGATTAATTCAGAATGCATGTTCCCTCTCTGCTTTATTGTCCAAAGTGAGAGGATATATCTTTGAAATTAAAATTCTCAGAAAGCAAAAAAATCAAAAGAAACAGGATTTGCTGCTACTAACCCAGTAACACGGATTTTCTTTTCTTTTGTCCGTCCAATCCAGTCGGCAAATTCATGTGTGTTAGGTACCTGAAAAATGACATTAAAAGCTTCACATACATCCTCGGCCAGAGCAAATTTATAAAAGGGATGTGTATAATAGTAATGCACAAGTATCTTTATCAAGCTGAAGTGTCGAACTTAAAAGGGATAAATACATAGACAACTACTATATTATAAGAAAGGATGCAGAATCATGCAATATAACTGACATTTATCCTTTATAATTCTCGATGCATGTATTAGTAAATGTGCCTTAAAGTACCAAAGTAATATTAGGAGAGGGCACCCTAGATTTAAAAACTGTAATATTCCCTCGAGCATTGTAACAAGAACAGTACATAAGACCACTTACTGTGGCTGAAAGAAGAACAATATTAATATGTTTCGGAAGCATGATGATAACTTCCTCCCAAACAACACCTCGCTCAACATCATTGACATAGTGCACCTCATCAAAGATGACCTATACGTTGGAGGGTGCAAAAGTCTTCAACATTTGCTTGTGAAATATTTTTGCCATAAAAAATCGAATAACATCTGTAGAAGGAATGATGGAAATAACAGTTGACAGAAAAGAGCTCTTTTACCCATTCAATATCACGTATAATATCAGCACCCCGGTAGAGCATTGACCTTAATATTTCAGTAGTCATAATGAGACAAGAAGCCTCAGGCCTCAAGCTAATATCGCCTGTCAGAAGTCCAACATCGAATTTCCCACAGAAATCCCTATACTTTTGATTGCTTATGGTTTTAATTGGAGCAGTATAGATGGCTCTAGTACAATGCTGCATCATTTTGACATCAAATGTAAAACTATCACATAAAAAGCATGTACGATGCAAAAACAACATTAAAAACATGAAGCTTGAGGAAAGAGACTGGTAAAATCTGGAAATTGAAAATTAAGAAAAAACCTTAAGCCCAGTCAACTACTTTTTCCAAAAAAGAATGAACATATGACAACCCAAGGATATAGACAATACTTTTGATGCCAAAGCAAATGCATATTCTGCAACAACAGTCTTTCCTGCTGATGTATGAGCAGCCACAAAGACAGACTCCCCCTTTTCAAGATAATAGATTGCCTGCAATTGTTACATAACAAAGAGGCGAATGACTATTTAGTCTGCAAACAATAAAATTTGAACTACTCACTAAGTTATCATGGAAACAACAAAACAAGATAACAAAAGGCTTCAAACACACGCAAAAAACTCAAAAATATATCCCACAATTAATTATGGTCATAAATAGAATTAGAAAATGATAAGGGATTATTTATTGGTGCAAAGTTGAGATGACATCTCTATGAAGAGTAGACCTAATATCACGATATGTGGATATCTAAGTAACAACCACTGTAGTTGAGCGAGCACGAAGTTTCATGATAATTTTGCCAATTCAAATAACAATTAATCCCCAAACCTGTTCAAGCATGCCAAATTAGGACACGAAAAGAAAGGAATAATAATAATGATGATGATTATGATGATAAAGAGAGAAGAAACATATGGTTTAGCTAAAATGAATTCTTACCATCATTGGATGTAGAAAATCAAAAACACGTGTCATAAAATTCCTCAATTTATAAAAGTACCTTTTTTTTAGTTTGTTTGTCTCCCTAAACAAAATCATTTCCGCATCATACCACAAATTTTCAATCCTTCCATTATCAAGCTACCTGGTTAATAAAATTAAGGAAAGCTTTTATCAATCAATACCTCCTTCTGGAATGCGTCCAATTCAAAAGGAAAATCAAGTGCCATGTCAGGAACAATCTCATAAAAATTACGTAAAATCCATTCACTTCCTCCAGTAACAGCCCAGGCCTGCAAGTGTATAAACTAGTTAATGTAAACAATAAAATCAAGTATTTTAAGAAAGGCCTGCAAAGCAAGATATTTGAATGTGGCTAATAGACAGTTTCTGTAAACTACAACAACGCTGCTGTTGCTACTACTAGTTACCTCCTTCGGGTGCTTCCCATCGCTATGATCGTTTGCTTTTGATTCTGCTGCTTCAACCAATAAAATCTCATCCAATGTAGATAATTCAGCATTATAAGCATCACTGGGAACATCTACCTGTTCTGCTTCAGCTTCTGACTTAATCGACTCTGCTTCAGGTTCTGACTTTTTAGATTCCTTTTCTGACAAATGAACTTAGCATACAACACTAGATTAGCTAAGCTAAAAGGAATTAAAAGAAAATACAAAACGAAAGAGAACCAAACCTTTTTAAATCTTTTCTTTCTTTTTTTTTTAACTTAAATCTTCTAAAAAGTCAACAACTTGGTCTATGAGTTCTATACTAAATCAAATGAGCAGGCAACGTAAAAAGGCTTTTTGCAGCTTTTTAGAATTAGACGAAAAGCTGAGCTTACAAAGAGAATGATAATCACAACTCAGCCGTCCTGATATCGTGATTTTAAGTAGCAAAGCTTCATTGATTAATCTTCTCCATGATATCAGATTTCTATAGAGAAATTTGCATATGTTAATAGATTATAACGGCCTAGCATATTTACCATCTTCCATGAATTCAGTGACATCCTCTTCCCAAGCCTTTTTGAATAAGTCATCAAACTGCACAGACAATTCATTCTGCGAATGATAGCAACATATTATAAAGAAAATTTTTCAAAATTAAGATAAGCGGAACAACTATGATATGAAAAAAATCTCACGTGTAGACCAACGTAGGCATATCTATTCCATTAAGAGAAAGCTCTAGTTACAAAATATATACTTGATTACACTAACTGACCGGTTTTATGTCAGATGTACTCTTTGGAGAGCTTTGGTCCTTGTAGACACTCCATGCACATGGATATGCCTTCAGAAAACAATTAAAACAGAGTATTAGTAACATTAGGATCCTACCTGACCAACCAAAAACAAAAAGAAGTAAACAATATGTTACAGTCTTCAATCTGCATGAATATAATTAACCTTGAGGTCACCAAGGTCTACACCTTGCTTAAATCCTGGAGGAATAGTCTGTGGAAGGCCACCACTTAAAAGTTCGCGAACCCATTCTCCATTGGTAGCACCATCAGGAAGGATCCTTTCTAGGGATTGGGAATCATCTAAACCTCCGGGACGAAAAGGGCGGTTGTTAATGCTTCCTCTTATGAAATCCTTTGTGGGGCCATTCATGCGTGGTAATGAACCAGATTCTTGAGCTCCAACTGTTATTTCTGATACATCAACCTAAAGTGATATAACAATTCTCAACAAGATTCAGAGACAAGAAAAGATTGACAACAACTCTAAAGATTATTGCAAAAAGAGCCAGAATATCTCCTTTTTAGACAGATTTTATTCAAACTAGCATTAGAAGTAATAATAAACCAAAGAACCCTATTGATCTAGCTTTCATGCACGTTTGAAGCAAGCATGTTTGGAAGATGACAGACATAGTCTAAACAAACACTAAATACCTGCACAGAATTGGGTTCCCATATTCCTTGTGCTGATCCCTTTTTTTGACGTCTAAATGGCAATTCCCACGTGGGAATTATGACAGACCGCGGCATCGACGGCTCCAAAGGTACATTTGCCTTGTCAAACCAATCAAAATCCCACTGCTTGCCAGCTTTTTCTGGTGAAAATAACTCAGAATCCAATCTTGGCAAGAGATAAGTCTCCTCTATATAAGATTTTATCGATTCAGGAGTTTCTTTGGGAAATGCAGGTGGCTAAGACAAACAAACAAACTTAGAACAAACATGAACATTGATAAAATATTACCAGCAATTGAAAAAATTTCTCTGCTTTCCAGAAACAAACAAAAAGACAGACCAGAAGTAACATAGTTCATATAAAAAGCAAAATAAAGGCATCTAGAAGCTATATTGATTACTCAATTATCAAATGAGGAATCTATTCAAGCGTCCAATTCGACTGTTTCCATAATCCAATCCAATTCAGCTTTAAAACGCATTGTATACTCAAATTCAGCGCACGATAAATCAAATATCGCAGTAAAACGCTAAAAATAAAATCAAACGAAAAAGTAACCAATTGCGTAAGCCCTAACAGCAAAAAGATTCAAAATTTCTTTCTTCTCACATAGAATGGGAAAAAGAAAAAAGAGTAAAGAGCAAGGAAAAACAGAGAAAGATTGGAAATGGAAGTTGGAAGTGGAAAACGGACCGAAATGAAATCAGGAAGCGACTTGAGAGGATCGGGGCTCTCAACGGAAGAGAGGGGCTCAAGCCTGAGGTGGCCACTGTGGCCGGAGAATCCGACCCGGAAACGGAGTTCGTTGGCTGCTTTGACGGGCTCCATTAGAGCTGCTCGTCGCCTTCCAGATCAGTTGGTACTTTTCCAGTTCTCCAGGGGTTCGAGTAGTTTCAAGTTTGCCTCTTCAGGTGTTTTTATGTGGAAGGCTTGTTGCCCTTTTTTTCGCGGGTTTCGAGCGAATGAGAGATGAAAAAGGAGGCAAAGGCAAGGAACGAGTAGGAATTGTGCCCTTCGGTTCTACTTTCCCTGTTTGTTTACGTCGGTCGGGTATCTGGGCCCGCTCTTTTTGCCCATTACATCGGCTTTTCTAAATTCTTGCAAACATGGCACCGGTTGATTGCCTTGGATTGATTGCCAAGAAAAGCATTTTTGTAGGAAACTCACCATGTCACCGTATTCAAGGGGTGTTTAATAAAACAGTAATCTTAGAAAAATGAGTTTAGAAGCTATTATGATATGAAAGTTTTATATTATAGCGTACTATTGTTTTATATTATAACATATGAGAGTTTTACATTGTTTTTCAAATACAAGGTTAATGTAGTGTTTGGTACATAAGTTTTCACTGTTTGAACCTATACTTTTAACTTGAGCGTACGTTTGGTAAACGAGAAAAGACCGTGCGGTGACGGCAGGGAGAGATCTCTCCTGCGTGGAGGAGATCTCAACAAATCTCCTGTCCCATGGAGAAGTCGCGATGAGAGATTTCTCACCGTTCTAACAGAGACGGGTCTCCTCGTATCACCGCAATGGGGGAGAGATCTTCGACTGTGTTAGGGGAGAGAGAGCGAGCGAGATAGATCTCCCTCATAGCACTGCATCGCAAGTCAAAGGTCGACAGTCTCCTACATTGTAGGTTGACGGCCTCCGGCATCGCAGGTCAATGCTCTCCGACGTTGCAGGTCAACGATCTCCAACAATGTTGAGGGAGAGATAGGGATGTGCTGGGAGAGGGACAGGAAGGAGGCTGGGAGGTGGGAGAAAGAAAGAAAAAGAGAAGGAGAGGAAAAACCTAGTTTAATTTGGGGTGCTTTGTCAACACACAAAACTTAAAATTATTTAAGAGTGGCATATCTTATAATTGTTTTTGGAGAGTCAATTTATCTCTAAAATGTGTGGTATGTAGTATAAATATTTCCAAGTCGATGCCTTGGATCGATTTTGAAGAAAAGCGTTTTCTAGGCAACATTACCATGTCACCATGTATAAAAATTTTATGGAAACTGCCCTCTTTGAAATGTTACATATATTTTCAGTTATATAAAATATGCAATTTTGCCCTTAAAAAATTTGCATATTTTAAATCTATTATACTAAAATAGTAATTTAATATAATAAATACTTGGAGGCCGAAATACCAAAGAGTTCAGCAGCTAGACAAATCGATGTCCTGTCAGATACTTAAAGAGATATTAAAAATTCTGATAATCGACAACCGTCAATATCCTGCTGATAGACGCATTGTTCCAAACATGGGCCTTGCTCAAATGATGGCGGTTAGACAACAAAATAAAAAATAAAAAAAAAGTCAAACGACCCATCGCATTGTTTTTGTCCCACGTCATTAACATGCCAAAGTGCGGGCGTTTCTGCCATGCATAATGGCCATTCCGATTTGGGTTTTCTCTAGACCGCCACCTCACCCCTATTATAAGAAAAAATATACATATTTTTTTTGTATTTTTCTTCTTGAGTCTACCTCCTCCAGTTTTTCTTTTTATTCCATGTGTGTTTGGATTTTATCAAGTATTATTAGCTATGTTTATTATTGAGTTTTTGACTGTTATTCACTTTAACAACCATGATCAACAATTCGTAATAAATATGAATGGTGCTTGATGTTTAATGATGGTTTTTTAGCCTAAAAAAATAATCAGTTAATTTTACAAAACATACTGAAAGGATAACTACAGAATTATATTTAAATATGTATAATACTGATATAAAACTTTTTAACAAGGCCTAATAAGTTTAAACCGCCCACTTCACCTATGAAATGGTGATTTAGGGAAATACTACTATAAAAATGAATTTGAAGCATACCACTTTCATTAAAAAAAAAGTTAGGGTTGAAATCGAGGCTTTTTGAAAAATAACTTTTTCAAAAAATTTTATTTGGTCAATGACTTCCTTTTTTTTTTTTTTTACGCATAAAAAAATTAGCTTTTGGGCATCAAAACAGTTTTAGTTTTTTTTGTTTCTGGTTAGATCCCTCTCCTCGATACAGTCATTTTTCTCTTTTCTCTGAAAAAAGCTGGAACAGTTTCGGTGCTCAGAAAAAGCCTTTTTTTAATGAAAAAAAAAGATCATTTACTTAATTTCAAATTTTCTTTAACTTTTTTTTTTGAAAATATCTCGGTTGAAATCTGATTTGATTGAAAATGGTACATATAAATCACCTATTATTAACACTCAAAAACCACCAAATTGCCCAAAAATACCAAGCCGTCTATTGTAGGCGCAACAAGAGCTATGGCGCGGCACGCTAACATGGAAAGCTGGGTTGTTGGCATAATTACATGCTTCAAGTCAATATGGACTGTTGATTTGCAATATGTCTGTTTTCGCCTTTTATATTAGATCTTGTCACGTGTTTTATTAAAAAACCAACATTTTTCAATGTATTTGTTTCAACTGAAAAAACGGTTTAAATTGACTTTCCAACAAGCGAAACGTAAAGAAAAAATACATTAAATAAAAAATTAAACAAAGCTACGTGTCAAATCTTAATATAAAAGATAACCAACACAACTGATAATCACCAATACGAACAAAAAATTTAATAATATCTTATTACGACATAGAATATTGAGATGTTAATAATTTTATTTAAAATTCGTAGCATAGCAAGAACAAATATTAAAGCCGTCGGTTAAAATCAAGTGTACAATTCTAGTTTTAGATTATGTGATAATCATTAAGTCATTAATTATGTTAATTTTGCTATAAAGAACATAGCTTGATGTGGTTTAAGGATTTAAAATTATGCTACACAACTATTCTTTTTCGTGCTTTTTTCCTCTCTCTTACTGGATTTTCCCAATCCTAATCTTTAGTTTAATAGCCAAGAAAAATCTTATTCCTAATTTTCATTAAAATTCAACAATTTTATTTTTTTAACTCTCAACAAATTATAATTTCCTTAGAGTGCGCCTGGTATCATTTGTGTTTTTTAAACACAAAAAAAAAAAAAGGTTTGATAACTCTTATTTGTTTTATGTTTTTAAAAACAAAAAAAAAACATTTGATAACGATAATTATTGCATAATTTTTAAACAAAAACAAAAATATTGTTGACTTAAGCTCGATGTTAGGATCATAAATATGGACTGAGACCAGGATTGAGACCAGAATTGAGATTGATATTAGATTCATAGGTCGAGATCAAGGCTAGATTGGACCAAGAAGATGAGGTTGGGGCCAGGCCTCTAATAAGAGCTAAGAACTAACCAAAACCCAAAATCTAATTCCATCTTTTATTCCCAATATTATCTCCATCTTCTTTAACACAGAGACAAACATATATAAATATCTCCTTTAAAATATCCTCTGTGCTGCCAATACATGGTCGTGGTCTAGGTACTCAGTGTCGCGCGATACATGGTAATGGTCTAGAGAAGCCCACCGACATGGTGTTCAATGCCAGGGGATGAGATAGAACAATTAGTGAAAGGGGCGGAAGTGGGACTGAAGTAATTAGATGAGGGTTGAAATACAATTTTTGAGGGGTGAAATGCAATTTTAAAGGGAGTGAGAGGACTGAATGTAATTGGCAAAATAAAATATTTACAAAATTTCATAGACAAAATTATAAGAAAAAAAAGTGTCACTAAAGTAATTAGATAAGGGGTGAAATACAATTTTGGAGGAATAAAATGCAATTTAAAGGGAGTGAGAGGACTAAATGTAATTGGCAAAATACAATATTTACAAAATTTCATAAACAAAATTATAAGAAAAAAAAAAAGTGGCCTCGTCCCTATGTAGCTTCGCCCTTGTCCAACGAATACATATAGTTCTTCAGCTACCAATACAAGATCGCAATCAACAAACAAAGAAATCAGAAAAATCCTATATGCAAAATGGTTGATTGGAGAAAAAATTTTTGGGTAAGATTTGATGATCAAAGAGTTGATGAAAGCTTGAGAACTTCGTTGAGATTTAAAAGGCTCAAAAGTTTTTCCAACTATTTTATCATAAAACAAACGAAAACCAAAAAGGAGGGAAAGACGAAATCGTGATTTTTTGTGTCTAAAAACAAATTTTAATAAGAATTTTTTTTTTAGATTTACATAATCATGATAACAATTCTAAAAAAAAAATAAAAAACACAAATGGAGTGTGAAGCCTTTTTTTTAATGACAAATTTTGTTTAAAAAGGTGATACAGCATAAGACCAAAAAAAAAAAAACAAATTTGTATTTGAATGACAAGTAAAAAGGTTTATTTATTTATCTTTCAAGCTAAAATTAATTTTTCTTTTGTTGACGAAAATTGAAAAGGTAGCTTCTGATTTTCCTAAAAAAAGAGAAATTGCACCAAATAGTAGAGTTTCAATTATTTATATAAGCAAATAGCATAATTTTAAAAATATTTAAATACCTAGCATTTCTGAAATCATTGTTTTTTTAAACACATGAATTTTCAGTTTTATCTCGTTCATCATCTTTTTTTCTTTTTGTTTTTGTTTTTCGTTATCTCTCTATTTGTGTTTCTCTCTATGTCTAATTGTACAAAAATAAATTTTGTTTTAATTTAAGTGAGCTATTTACTAAATATTGTTACATTATTATCTTCTTCTTTTTTTTTTTTAAATGGGAAACTTCCATTGAAACCAAAACAAATACAAACATAGTCACATAAGACCCATTATGGAAGAATCTAACCCCAAATACCAAGTGGATCCACCAATAAAGATGGATGAAGTACAACGACTAAATTCAAGTATCGAAACCTAGAGGAAAAGGCACACAGACAACAGAGCACGATAAAGGCTCATTTCAAAAATCTACTTTAGTCAAGATGGAAAAGACTAATTAACTAAAGCAAACAAACAAACTAAAATTGGATAAGAGGAGACTACCTCCATTATTACAACAAAAACAACAAAACACATAAAATAAACTACTAAATGGTGAAAACACCATCGATTTTATCTGATGAACACAAAACATAAAATAAATAGGTAAGACATAACTATCATCGACAAAGACACAAGTGATAAGCCAACCACTCTCGAGTGAGGATGAGGGACTTCGTAAACATGCCGAAAAACCGATGGGGAGCCTAACCGGATCTTCGCTGCTCACCTTCAACCAAAGAAAACGGTACCACTATGAATCCATCTTCTCGTCGAGGCCAAAGGAACGTAAGCACAAACTCAACTAGGCCTCCTGCCTACAGAGCAAGAAGACTTATCTCCACTAGATCTGCCTATCGCTCTAGGCCACCATCTACAGCCATCGGAGAAAGCTAGCCCACTTGTGACAAAGCCCCCTCCATTAAGCCATGAACATCCCCTCAAACCCCGAGCAAATAGCCCCACCATCAGGGAAAACGACGCCATGATTTTGGGCCACACCATCAACGGATCGAGAGTCCAGTGAATTGTCCGAAAAAGACATTGGACTTTGACCCCATGACCTTCCCAAGAGAGACAATACACTTATGCAAAGTGTAAAGGAGAAAACTCCAATAGAGAATTCTTCATAATTTTTTTGTTTGAGTAGATTTTTTTTGTTAGTCTTATTCTAATTTTGCTTCTCGCTTAACGATGACTTAATTCCTCTATCTCAAAAAAAAAAAAAAAAAAAAGAGAAAAATACTTAGGTCTCCGAAAACGAATTATTTCTGGCACGTGTCATGCAAAATCCCAACTACTCGTTATACGTGGTCAACAAAATAGTTTTCTTTTTCTTTTTGTTTTTTTTTCAAAGAAACGTATTGCACATTTTTGGTATAGAAAAACTACTTAGGATCCGTTTGATAAATGCATTCGAATTAGTGATTTAATTTTGAGTTAGTGTGATTTGAATTAGGATTTGAGTTAATGATTTTAATTAGTATTTGAATTGATGTTTGGATGTATATTTAAGTTTTAATCTAAGTATAGAATAAAATTGAAATTTGTGTTTGGAGAGGTAGTGAAGATAGTTTTTGATTTATTAATAAATCTAATAAAATCTTAATGTTAATGATATTAAAAAAAATGCAATATGGATATTGATTCATTCCTCTCTTTATCAAGAACACAGTGAAAAAAGAATCATCTCAATTGGATATCAAATGAAGAAGTTATTATTTTTTTTTCTCAAATATAGGAGAGAGAATTTTACTTTTTATTGTAGTAAAGATATCTGAGTATCAAAAGTTTAAGGGGATGAGAACTCTAAAAACTTAAATTCTTGATGCTCAAATGATTCAGATTTTAGGAAAAACAAACGTATATTTGTAAGATTCTTAAAACTCGAAATCAAATTTGAGTCCATTAAATTTAAAGAATGCATAAAACAAACATATTTTTAATGTCATTACGTTGGATCTCACTCTTTCGTCATTCAAACACTGGGTCTATTTTATAGTGTTTTTAAATATATAAATATAATTTTATTTTTAAAATGATAATTTTTTTTAAATTATATTAAAAATATTTTTTAAATTTTTATCGTAAAAAAACTTTAAAAAATATTTATCCTGATGCTTAAAACAAAAGCGAATGGGCCACATCGAATATTTCTTGCCAAAAATCCCTCGATTCACCACGTGGCAGAATCTAGGACCACCGGACGCGCACTACCGAGGACCATAACTGCAGAGGCACATAAAATATTCAATTCAATTTAAAAGCCGGCTTCGCGTCCGCTCCTCCAGAGCCTTCCCCCGGGAGTTTCCCCATAAAAGCTTTCGCAATTCTAGGATTTTCTCTTTTTCTCCATAAACCGTACTCAGAGGTCGAGAAGGGAAATCCGAGCGAGTCCAGGTAATCTCGAGAGCTAAAGGAAAGTACTTTCGTGTTCTTCGCGAATTTTCTCTGCTCTCATTTGCTACGGTAAGTTCCGATCTCTTGTTCATTTGATATTTTTCGCGAATTAATATGAAACTTTTTTATTTCGATTTCGTTGAATACAGAAGATAATCGTTATTTGTCTTATGAATTAATCTTTAGATTTATTTTTTTCGTCGCGTCTCTCTTTAATTTTTCTGGGACAGCGTTGCAGCAATTTTGTTTTAATTTCGTTAATGCACGATTTAACATTCAAATGAACAATAGATAAAGGAAGATGTTTCTTACTGTCGAACACTATTTGATTGGTTGGTGGGTTCAGAAATAATATCTCCAAACAATCAGTGTTTTTTCTTTTTTCTTTCTTTTTTTTTTCTCCCGACACTAGCAAAAAGAAATAGATTTATGTGGGGATTACAAAATACAAACACAACATTAATTTAATATACTTGTTTTTTGCATACATGATTTTCTCTAAACAAACATGTAATATTAATTCGAATTAATCAAATATTAATTTCACTCATAATATAATTTGATATTAAGTTATATCATTTATTTAATATACATATCACATGTTCTTCTCAAAAAAAAAAAAAAAAAGTAGGTTCCTTTTCCCTGACACACAACTATAAAAAGAGAGAGATTGAAGAGAGAAGATTTTGAATTTTAGTTCCTGATCAGGATTGCGCACGCAGCACATTTGTTTTATTCATGTGTCGATTTTTTGTAATAATGCTTGATGTGTGTCCTATTGAATAAAAGTCATTAGAGCAGAATTCGTGTCTAACTTCTCCAGTCTTGGATAATGTTTGTTTTGATTGTTTTCCAAAATTTCTGTGTTTTATTCGAGCAATTAATTGCGGCTTGTTTTGTTCAGCTCTTGGTCGTCTTCTTGTAACTAAGCCTTTTTTTTTTTTTTAATTGTCAGATGCCGTACTCCAGGAGGAGGTCAAGGTGCGGTCTCTACCGAGTGGCTTGGGTTTTTGATGAAATTTATGGTTCAATCATATGCTAATTTTGTTTGTTTAATTAATTTTCCAGTTATTCTTGTTCAACGTCCCCGAACAAGCGATACAACAGGTCCATGTCCAGGTCAAGGTCGAGGAGTCGGTCAAGGTTGTGATTTAACCCTGCTGCTCTTTTCTTTTTTTATTTATTTTTAATCTAGTCCTTTTATTTTCACAGGTCAGCTTATTTGTTGAATCTGTTGATCGTCTTCTTGTATTTTGTTGGCAGTAGTCCGTCGAGTGATGTTGATAATCCTGGTAACAATCTGTACGTGACAGGGTTGTCCCCTCGGATCACAAAGCAAGAACTTGAGAAGCACTTTGCGACGGAGGGAAAGGTACACCTGAAATTGCATCCTTCTTATACTTTTACCATGCAATTACCAAATCCTCGTTACAGAATTCTTTGATTCTCATTCGTTGCATTAAAATTTCTTGTTGGTGTGTTGCCGACATTTTTTGCCGCGGGGGGGCGCGGGGGGGGGGGTTGGGGTTGGAGGGGGATGTTGGGGTTGGGGAGTTGGGGTGGGGGTGGTTCTATTCTCACTGTTTTAGTTTATTTATTTATTTTTCTAGGTTGTGGATGTGCATCTTGTGGTTGATCCCTGGACAAGAGAATCCCGTGGATTTGGATTTGTTACAATGTCCAGTGTTGAGGAGGCTGATTGCTGCATCAAGTATTTGAATCGCTCTGTACTGGAAGGCCGTGTAATTACAGTGGAGAAGGTAAACTGTTGCTTATGTTTTGTTTATTAATCACTTGATGCATAATGACGAGATTCAAAACTACTAGTGGTTTTTTCACTGAAGTTCATATGTTAAAAGAGTTCTGGATGGTTTGCTATTTAGTTCATTTGAGTTTGAAAGTTGTTTGCTTCTTCCCCTTGAAGTTTTTGTGGCAGCAGGTTTAGCTGTGTGTAGCAGCTCTTCACCAAAATCCAAACAATTAACAAACAAATCAAACACAACAAGAAGTATCAGATCATGGGGTTGTATGCCCTGCATTCCTCTCTCTTTTATGTTCAATTACATATTGTGCTATATATCTCATTACTATTATGAATTTATGACCATGTCGTAACAAATGTTCAAGCTTTAACTCTTGATTAGGCTGTCTTGCTTTCCCTGGGTGACTTGTTATTTGCATGATTTTACTCACAAACTTTTAATTACAGGCTAGGAGACGAAGAGGACGTACTCCTACTCCAGGACAGTATCTTGGCCTAAGAACAATACGTGGTATGTGGCTTTTAATATTGGTACTTCTGGTCGCATGTCCAGTGGTTTAGGTTTAAATGATTCGTTTCTTATTTTATATATACTACTTTCTGTAGTGCGTCGACGAACTCCAGGCTACTCTCCTCGCCGGTCTCCTAGCTATTCTCCATTTAGGAGCGGCTATAGTCGCTCACCTCGATCATCGGACAGAAGCAGGAGCAGATCATACTCTCCTCGCTACAGCCGCCGGAGATCATACTCTCCCTATTACAGTCGAAGATCAAATTCTCCTTATTATAGGAGGCGCAGATCATGCTCTCCTTATGAGAGTCGATGCAGGTCCTACTTGCGGTCACAGTCCCCTTACAGCAGATTACCAGTGCGCCGTAGCGACCGGTCTTACTCTCGTTGTGACTCCGTGGACTACTCACCAGATGATCGGTATTATGGAAGAAGGTACCATCCCAGGGACTACTCACCAAATGATCGGTACTGTGGAAGAAGATACCGTTCCAGGGACTATTCCCCAGAAGACTCTTACTATGAAAGGAAACGTCGCTACCGTTCAGTGTCCTGCAGTGACTCGCCAAGGGCAAGGCGAAGCTTAAGGAGGAGCTACTCACGTGGTGTCTCGCCTAGACCTAGAAGTTCCAGAAAGAGTTATTCACGGAGTGCTTCTTCAGAACAGAGGAGCACAAGGAGTCGCTCTCCAAGTGTTTCTCCTATTCGTAGGAGCCCAAGGTCTCGCAGAGGTTCATCTAGGCACCACTCTGGGCATGGCTACCCTAGGAGCAGAAGCCGGAGTTGGAGCGTGAGCTCAAGTTCTAGATCAATTTCAAGGTCAGCGAGTCCAAGGTCAGCTTCGCCTTCATCATGAAGCGTGATTGTATCTCACCTAGCTTGATCGTCCATTACTAATTGGCTGCTGCATAGTTGGTTCTCTTCAAAGTTGTGTGAAAAGATTGATCGTTGGTAGACAATTTACTGTACATCTGGAGTTTCTTGTTTTTTTAGATGTTATATTTTAGTGACATCAATAGTCCTTTTCTTATAATAATTCGTGCGCTTAACGGGTGATTTATTGAACGCGTCTGTTGCAATTATTTGGCACCCTTGTTAAGTCTCAAAACTTATTATTTATCCGGAGAAAGTTATGCGCACAACCTCGATGGGGGAGCACTTGTTGGTAACCGGAGGTCAACTCTCCTTGAATCTTTATTTGTGCCTGAAGATAAAGAATGCAAATGAAGCAGTCATATGAAAGGAAATAAGTACACACGAAAACCAAAATTATTCAATCTTCTGTTTCTGGAGATGTTACAGATAATTATTAATTCCTCCTCTTTCTTGATATATTTCAGCACAAAATATTCTAACGGGGCGTGGGAGGTAATTTTAGTACCAGCTCATAACACCTTTTACAGACGCATTTTATTGGCGTAGATTGTTTGCCATCTTTTATTTATTTCTAATGCAATTCTTGACGGATCAATAACCAGATAGGAAGTCCAGGTTGGATTCATGGTACACGACACTCCTCAATGTTCCAAACTTCCTTGGCGTACTGAGCAATTGTTCGGTCACTACTGAATTTTCCACTTCCCGCAGTGCTCAGTATCGACATCCTTAGCCATCTTTTCCGATCCCTGAAGTTCAAAAAAAGGGCAGCTTTTTAAATGTCGACATCTATGGAAAAGAGCATCGAGGAATCATGGTCAAATGATAAACACCCAACTTGTGCACTTTTTATTCCACAAGATGCATTTGAAACTGACCAAGTTCATAATTTTGATTATGTTTCGTAGCATGAAATTGATCTCTTGGTTAATAAATGAAATGAACCTAAATAATACTCCAAAAATAATTTATCTTACTTGTAAGCTTCATCAACTTTTGCCTGAGCGTCCATGTAGCTTGGGAAATCACGGCCAACAAGGAAATAATCTCCACGACCATAACCGGAGTCTCCTTCCAGAGACTCAAGAAGTGGATTGTAATCGTAGCTTCCAAATACTCCACTCCTTACGTACTGCTTGGCCTCTATAAACCGATGATCCGGCTGGAACTGAGTGATTAAGAAGCAAAGATGTTGGATATGAATAAGCAATTGTTGCATTGTGAGAAATATATCGAAGAATTACGTGAAGAATATCCATACAAGTTTATGCCCAACCTCCAGAACGAATTATACTTTGATTCTAATCATAATGAAGAAATTGAAAGCTCTCACCAGCCCATTCTCTCTTTCCTTCCGCAGACTGGGGACTTCATCTGCTGTAGCACCAAACAGGAAGAAGTTCTCCTCTCCAATTTCTTCTCTGATTTCCACGTTAGCCCCATCAAGTGTTCCTATAATGAGGCAACCATTGAGTGCAAACTTCATGTTGCTTGTGCCGCTTGCCTCCATACCGGCAGTGCTAATATGCTGCGATAGCTCACTTCCTGGAATTAGCATCTCCGCCACAGACACGTTGTAATTTGGAACAAACACAACCTGTAAAGTTTTGCCAGTTTTTAAAAGATGTCTACGCAGGTCATATTCACAGCTTGACACCAATACGAGTAAAGTGAGGATGCTAAGAACTTATAGTTCTAGAATATTGACATCATAAGTATAAGAATCCTATGACGAGATGGAATAAATTATATTAATCTGGGAATAGGTTTAATTGTTTTACTTCTAAACGTCAAAATAAACCTGAGGAATAAGGCCCATACTATATACCACAAATACGTGCAATTTCAACCAAGTTATATCGCCGGAAAATCTAAAGATCCCAAAATATATTGCAGATTTTACAATTTTGGGAAGACAAGAACACAGCTATATAGCCAGAAAATCTAAAGATCCCAAAATATATTGCAGATTTTGCAATTTTGGGAAGAAAAGAATACAGCCGACCTTTAAATAGCTGTTAACTTCAGGATCATTGTTGACAACTGCACCAACATCATTCACCAGTTTCACTGTTCTTTTAGCGTTGGTATATGTTGCAAATGCTTTCCCTCCAATCATGATGGTGCGAGGAGTTGTTTTCTTCCGCTCTTCAAAGCTCATCTCCTATTAGATTCAATATAAGCTGGTTACCAGAGAGTACAATTTTAACCAAGTGAAACGAAAAACAACTTGGTGGGGGGGGGGTGTGTGGGGGAAGGCTACCATACCTTTAATTTCTTATATCTATATATTGCACCCAGAATATTAAGCAACTGCCTCTTATATTCATGGATACGCTTCACTTGAATGTCAAACAGACTATTTGGGTCAATACTCACACCTGTCACACGCTCTATGTACTGTGCCAATCGCTGTTTATTAGCCATCTTAGCCGATGCCCATTCAGCTTGAAAGTCTTCATCGTCTGCCAACTGACATAATTGGTGAAAGTAGTGAGATAACAATAAAAAGTACCCACTGTTGAAAAGAGGAAGAAAAATATATCCTTCATACGCACTTCCCGAAGACCTCCTAGTAGGTCTAGGTTGGTGACCCACTCATCAGTTTTTAACCATTTGGTGATTATGTTACTGAGCTCAGGACTGCAAAATCGAAGCCATCGGCGAGGAGTAATGCCATTAGTTTTATTTTGGAACTTTGTTGGCCATATAGAGACATAGTCTGCAAACAACTCAGACTTCAATATATCACTGTGCAACTGGGCAACACCATTTACCTACGAATAATTAGGCGTCAATAAATAAATTAAAAAAAGTTTCAAATGAAATCAAACATCAAACAAATAGCTAATAAAGGAGAGGTGGTATAATTGAACATAGGAGGGAAACTAGATAAAGGAAGCAAGATAAAAGTATTGTTTTCTTGCCTTGTGAACAAAAAATTTGATCCTAAAAGTTAGAATGAACATATAAAGTACGGCCATCAATCTTCTAGATTTGAAAGTTTGGATTTTAGTCATCAATTAATTTCATTATGGAAATGCACCAGCTAAATGAGCTTTGAAATAAGAGTAAACAATAAGCCTGAAACATGTTTATACAGACAATCGAACTAATGTTGAAGAAAGAATATTTTTGTGTTTATTATACAAGAAAAATCAGCTATCTTGTAGAACCAAAGATTTTAGGTAACATCACGTGAGCCCCGAGAGATTCTCAATTTAGATTCAATGATGCATTTA
Organism: Artocarpus hirsutus; assembly: GCA_946598075.1. Classification (NCBI taxonomy): domain Eukaryota; kingdom Viridiplantae; phylum Streptophyta; class Magnoliopsida; order Rosales; family Moraceae; genus Artocarpus; species Artocarpus hirsutus. Next base: position 14,324 of record CAMOHE010045203.1, on the reverse strand, counting down.
ATGTCTTACCGTATGAGCAGAAACCACACATAAGTTTGCCATCCGCACAACAGGCTTTTGTGGATTATTGTCCAAGATACGCATGCTGGGAATCTTACTCTCGAGATCAGATTGTGTAGCATGTACCATAGCAATAAACTGCAAGGAATTTGCGCTTCAGTAATCAGAATAATTGTTGGCACAGAAATATTGACGAAATAAATGCAGCACATACCCTCTTGTCAATTTCTTCTATGATTTCCATATGACGAGGAAGAAGTTTCCACATTACAGATTGTGACCATTTCTCAAGCGCTTCAGGAAGGACTGTGTGATTAGTATAAGCAATGGTCCTGGTTCAAAATTATAATCGGGCACTGTTTAGCTCCTAAAATGATTTCCAAGCTAAGGAAAAAAAGAAAAAGAAAAAAAAGACCATGCTTTAGCAGCTGAAGGACAATCACACTGAAAAGTGTCTGATAAACATGACACTCAATTGACCTTGTTGTCACATCCCATGCTTCATCCCATCCAAGTCCTTCCTCATCCATTAGCAATCTCATTAGCTCTGGAATAGCAAGTGTAGGATGAGTATCATTTAATTGTACAGCAACCTTTGCGGGGAATTCTGTCCATTTCCACGAGCCTTCTCCTTGTTTCCTCTCCTTAAACCTAAAGATAATGTCCTGCATTTTTTTTAGGGTACCAGATTATTGACCAGAAACCTAATAGAAAGACAAACAAACAACTGAACATGGAATAGGAATCCTCAATAAAAAAGTAATGGTTATTGACAAAGGTATATAGCCACTTTAGCACTGAATATGAGTAAAGAAGATCAATGAACCTGAAGTGATGCACTGCAGAGGAAAAATTGTTGCTTCAGCCGTAAAAGTTTTCCATTCTCTGTAGCATCTCCAGGATATAGAACAGCACAAATCTGCAGACTCACAATTCGTTTTGAACATGATTGAAGAGAAACTCTTGGTGAAAATGTAATAATGGTAACAAGAAGAGGTTGATATCAGTGTTCAACTAAAAACTCATCTATTTTAACAAGAGGGTGTCCGCTTCTTGAAACACTTTTCCACAGATGACCAACAACCTACCTGTTGAGCTCGAGAATGAAGCTGTGCAGCAGATTCATATTGTCCATCATTAAACTGAGATAGGTTGAAATCCTCAGCAGTAGCTTTTGCTTCCCAAAGACGAAGGCTAATAGTGTTCTTGGTTTTGTATCCTGGAATTGGCACATCATAGGCCAGAGCTTGGAATTTCTCTCCCCCGATCCATTTTCGCCTGTGAATTACAGGTACACCTTTGTTAAAATATACATGTTCAGTGCAATCAAGTTTCATCTTTTTTCAAAATAATAAATCACTCTCCCATCTATTAACTTAAGCAGCAGCATTCTCAAAGAGAAATAGAAATTAGCTTAATAGATAAATTAATTTCTAAATTTTTGTCACTTACGATCCATCAGGATTGACCTCAACATGGCCAAAGAATTTGACAGGGAACACCACATCATGCCTGACAATTTCCCAAGGACTAAACTTCTGTATAATTTCCATAAAAAAGAAAAATCAAGCAAGATTCCGTATAGCAGAAACAAAATTACAGATTCAGCGGAAAACAGAACCTCTAGCCAATCCTCAGCAATTTCTTCTTGGCCTTCCTTAGTGATGCGTTGCTTGAACAGCCCATATCTATACCTCAAGCCATAACCCCAAGCGGGAAGATTCAATGTCGCCATCGAATCCAAAAAGCACGAAGCAAGCCTTCCCAGACCACCATTTCCCAGAGCTGCATCTTTCTCCTGCAAATATTCATTCCCCACAATTATCAACCCACTCTCCATTAAAAATTAAAAAGAGAAAAAAATCAGACTTAAACATTCAGACTTACAGCCTACACTAACAGACCAAGAAATAGAATTCAAGCAGGCAAATTATTCATTTCTAAAGGAGGTTACTTGGCTAAAATAGTAACTTTACAGTATACAAAGCCTAAGAGATAATATCCAAAAAAAAAAAAAAAAACAGATTTCTACCATAAGAGTACGATAATCCAATAAAGACCCAATATAATATAACTCAGAGACTTCAGATTTTAAACTGGGGCTTACTTGTTCTACGATTCCCTCAAGCTCATGTCCCAGCTTATTTAAAGCATCCGCGTAGGCATTTTGAATATTGAGGTTCCCAATAGCGTTCGTCAAAGCTCGTCCTTGAAGATACTCCATCGACAAGTAGTACGTCTGCTTCGGATCCACCCGATGAAACTGTTGGTACGTCTCGTTCCATTGCTGCCAAAAAAAAAAAAAAATCATCACATTAAGTCGAAATAGCTCGTTTGAACAATTTTCTTTGAAAAACAAGAAAGAAGAAATCAAATCAGTCAAAGTAAGGAATTCATCGATCGGGTTTCTGGAGTTAAACCTGTATGAGACGGTCGCGGACGCTTTCAGCGGTGGCGTAGTAGGCTTGCTCGGGCTCGAACTTGAACGGCGAGAAGTGAGGGCTGTACTGCGCGTGGTAGTTGATGTTCAACGCAATCTCCGTCGCCTCTTCGGCCAACGGATTCGCGGCTGCTGGCGCTGGAACCTTCGAGGGAATTCCAGAACGATTATTGCCATTGGATTTCACCGTCGCCGCCATGGACTAGTTGCGGTCTTCAGAAATCTGAACCACAAAAAAAAAAAAAAAAGGAAAAAAGTGAAAACTTTTCAGAATGAGAATTTCATCGTAATCCAAGCGTAGATACTGCAAATTAAACCAAAATGACATTACTTTTTCGTGAAATTTTTCTGCTTTACGAATATTCTCAATTCCAGTACCGAAGAAGAGAAGATTCTAATAAAGAGAGTGGAAGAGGAGATATTTGTTTCATGTAACGGTCCAAAAGAGAGAGAGAATATGATACGTACAAGGATTTGCGAAAGCTGACAAAATACCAGAGAGACTGAGATTTTTGGGAGCTTCTATGAAAAGAAAAAGGACAATATCGGGAGAGGTTGTAAGAGGAAGAGGTCGGGACGAGCTTTTCTTTTCTTTCAGTTTCTTTTCTCATTTTCTTTTTGCTTTTCTCGGGAAAGTGATTGAAGTGAACGTGATGTGTCACATGGAAATGGAATGGGAAGCGCAAAGTGCCACGAGGAGTGGGAGTCTGTGGGTGAGTAAATGAGCGGTTTACATGGCAAGCTTTGGCCCCTTGGGGATCAGATCAAGTACACGTGTTAACGTTCAACTGAGTTCCCTTCGGATCAATGATCAATGATTGTTTTGTCCGCTCTGAAGATTAATGCTTATTGATTATTATCAGAGAACGTTTGAAACCAACTTAAACACTATTACAGAAAAAAACGACAGTTTTATATTATAATAATTTTATTTTTAATTATGATATATAAAAATTTTATATTATATTAATTAAAATTTAAAATTTTAATTAATTTATCAAATTAAGTCTTAAAATATTTAGAATTAGAAACCATGAGCAACATAATAGTTCAACTGTTTGTTTGGAAATCAAATTTAAAATAAAGTTAAAATTTAAATATTATATGAAGTATCTAAGCGTTTTTTATTATAACAAATTTTTATTTTTTATTGTAATATATTAGAATTTTATACTATTATAGTTGAAACTTATTAATTTTAATCAATATTATCAAACAAAATTACTATAAAACAAAGATAATATATTGTAAAGTAAAAATATATTACAATATAAAACTATAACATATTACAATGATTCTAAGTCACAGTTTAAATTACGTTAGCAAAGGCTATTTTTTTATTTTTTTTATTTTTTAACATGCGTTAGGCAGTTTATGAAAAATTATGGAATATAATATTTTTTATGTTATTCATTAAAAAAAAAAAAATAGTGTCTGCCCCCAATTGAGTAGAAAACTGGCATCACCGTGTCTATACAATACCTTCCAACAACATTAAGACAATGACTCACCAACAAAGAGGGAAATAAACCAGGGTCATTAAATAGCACTCTTTTCACTTTTTTTTATTGGCATAAAACAATTCAAATAATTTTTACAACATGACAAATGATGCTTGAATAACAAGAAATGGCATGTATAAACGGATTGAAACCACACTAAAAAAAAAAAAAAAGGAGAAAAGAAAAGACTCAATTATGCAAAGACAAACTTATGGTCTTCATCGTCAATCCCAAATGTAATATGTTTACTCTTTATTGGACCTGGCTGAGGAAAATTGGCTGAATGGGGAGAAGTAGAGGTAGGATGAGGGGGGAAAGCTTTTTCTCTAAAATCCTTGCGAATCCCCCACAATACCTCGCCGCATTTTTTCATGGAAGGTCTTGAATGTCTTAGAGATGCAAGGCATTGGTGTGCAAGTTTGAGGATTTTCTCCGCTGCCATGGTTGATGCTGGGGTTTTTCTCAGTCTTGGGTCCATGACAAGTACAGAATCTCCTTCTTTCAGCTTCTGCATTGCCTGCATAAATGAGTATAAAAAGTTGTCGCACTAGCTTGTTAATTTCAACGTATCTGTGTTAGTGTTATAGTTTGGATGCAATAAAATTTAACCTTACAAGCATTTCTATGAAAATTCTACCAGTTTCTGCATTACTATAATAATCTGGTTAGTTTTTCTGTTTGATGTATTGTATAAACAGTGGAGGAGACGGTTCTTTCTTATAAGAAAGGCTAATCATAAAATAAGCACAATTGTCTTCATGATAGGGCCTTGTTTTACTGTTTTTCCACTTTCTGACACTACCTCGAGGTAATTCTGGGCTGATTCCTTTCAATGCTATTTGGTGTTGTTTTACCATTGTTGCCAACACAATTCCACTTTGTGTACATCTTACCTTTTATTTCAGAACAATCTAATATGCCATCTAACATGATTAGGCTGATGTTTGGCCAAAACCATGTCTCTTCTGCTGAATTATTATCTATAATTCATGGGAACAGACCATGTGAAGCGGAAAATGAAACTTGTTAGGCAACTAAGTACTCTGGTTTCACATGATGAATGTCTCAAAGGAATACTAGGAACAAGGGGAGTGTTATACAGCCGGAACTGTGGGACCGCAACTTTATGATCAGGCAATCTGTGTAGCGCACATCTAAGTTGAGGATTATGTGAGATTATTTCATGCTTCATATAGTATAGCAAGTCAAAATGCATAGGGTGATTAGATAAACTCTCCTCTCTCTTTAGCAAAATAAATACCCCATGAGTAACGCTAATCATCGACAAGTAACAGTAAGGGGAAAACAACACTATTAGATAGAGTGATTGAAAATCACCAGTCACTTGAAAATGCCTAGGAATTGCATAAGAATAGTTGAAACAGTGAGAAATTTGGTTTCTAGACCTTGTCTTCAAATTGAAGAACAGGTTAAAATTGCTGCCTTTTGTCCCTGCTTGATGCTTCTATATGGATTTCTTCCTTAAACAAATTTACTATACTTGGGTTGGCAACACTTTTCTGTTTACTCCTCTAGTTGCTGAAAATAAATAATGGATGTTTTGATATTGGCCTCAATTTCATAACAAGCTGATAATGTGCAATATTGATTGAATGTACTTTGTTTGGAAACCAAGGCATATCAATATTGGATTTTCTTAGGATATATTCTTACCCATCTTATTGTCAGTCTCTCGGTGCTAGGCTTCTTAGTCTCAATGGGTTGTCTTCCAGTCATCAATTCCACAAGCAAAACGCCAAAGGAGTAAACATCGCTCTTTTCAGTGAGCTGATATGTCCTAAGGTACTCGGGATCCAAATACCCTGCTGTTCCTTTAACTTGGGTTGAAATGTGAGTCGCGTCAACTTCTTGATCTGCTGCTCGCCGTGCAAATCCAAAATCCGCCACTTTTGCTCGTAGCTTCTCTGTGATGAGGATGTTTGATGATTTTATGTCTCTGTGGATTATTGGTTGATCTGCCAAATTTTTTAAAAACAAAAGTTTATATTCAAATGCATGTTTTTCTTCACTAAACTGTACCGTGTTCACATGCAGACAAAACAATCTCCCTGTAATTGGTCTAGCAACAAAAGAAGAAGAAGAAGACATGATTTCTACCATCCATACAATTTTATCTTTCCGACTAAACGAGGGAAAAAAGCTATACAAATTTAGATTAGAGCTGATTTGTTCATACCTGAGTACATGTGGAGGTAGGTTACTGCATGAGCTACATCAATTGCAATATCTAGACGCTCTGCAAACTCAAGTCCATTCCCCCGTGTACCTTAAAAAATAAATATCAGCTTTATCGCACTGTTTTTTTAAAATGTAACAAATTGTGGATCGTTTTCCTTAATCTTAAATCTTTATAGTGACCAAATAATAACGAGAAAGCAAAAAGGAGCATTTATTTTAAAGAAAGTATCTCATCTCCCTTTAAGCGACCAAAATGGACATGTGAAACCTATTCATTTATGTTCACAGAACACTGAAGTATGTTTGTTTGAGTTTTTCCACTTCTGCACTACTTTCACCCTTTAACTTCTGATATCAAAATTGTTACTTGACTTACCATCGAGATGTTCGCGAAGTGTCCCATTTCCAACAAACTCAACCACAATGATCCGCTCCTCTCCATGCTCCAGATACCCGTACAATCTTACCAAATTTAAATGCTCAATCAACGACAAGGTAATGATTTCGTTCCTGAACTCCGAGGACAAAACCTTGTCATGTGTATTCTGCCATAGATTTTAAGTTACCAAAATGCAACTAATACTAAATTTAAAAAGATCACAAATACAAATTTCTACCCATAGGCCCAGTTTGGGATTGCTTTTGAAGCTCGTAGAAGCACTTGGCACAAAAACTGACGCAGCTAGAGTGTTTGGCAAAAGTTCACAAAAGCACTTTGCGTTAGACAATTTTAAAGTCATTTTGAGAAGTTGGATTTTGTAGCTTCTAGCATCTACTTTTACTATTGCTATAAGTAACAGTAGTGTTCCCAATTGAAGGAGAACAAATCCCAAACTGGGCTTAATAAATATCCTTGCGTTTTGCAATTACGCTCAAACTCATAAGTTTAAATGCTAAAGACTATACAGTAAAGCAAAAATCTACTATATTGTAAAATTTTCGCATGCTATAGAATTTAGGTTTAAACTCACAAGTTTGAATTTATTTGCCAAAACACACAAGTGATGAATTCTTTTGTGATACCGTATACAATGAGATGTACCTTTTTTGCCCGCTTTACAGCGACCAGAGTTCCGTTTTCAAGCCTGCCCTTGTAAACTGCTCCAAACCCACCTTCACCTACTATATTTGACGGAGAGAATTTCTGGGTCGCCTTGAAAATCTCTTCATACGAGAAATTCGGTGTCCCAGCCAGTCCACTCGCAGCGGTACTAGAAGAAGCAAAGGAATCAAATTTTGATGAACTTCTGTTATAGCTCCCTGTGGAAAGATCAATTGAAGCTACACAACAAGCAGAAAAAAAAATAATTAAATCATTTTGAGAAAACCAGTTTGATGCTGATGACGCTTTTGATTGAAAACAAAATGAAATCAGAGATGAATAATAAGAGCAGAATTTACAGGAAAGCCCACTGATTTGGCCATCGTTTATGCCTTTCTGTGTGGCCTTTCTGGGTTTGAAGAGAAAGGCGAGTGTGAGAATTCCTGCGACATTTTTGGCTGCGGCTCTTATGTACTTGAGAGCAGAGCTAGAATTTTGGTGGTTCTTGATTAAGCCGCCATTGATGGAGTCTTGTCCTCGATGGCTTGATTGAAGTGTATGGGGAGAAGCTGAAGTTTTCTTCATTTGCAGAGTTATGGTGGCCTCTTGATGATTTTGATCATGTTTTCTTTCGCCTAAAATTCAAAGAAAAGTAAGATTGGTTTATTCGTACTTAATGATTGTAGGACCAGTTCCAACTACCCAGTTCATACAAGCAAGGTGTGCTGGGCTTTATTATTCGCATTTAATACAATTCGGCGGGAATTTGAGAAAAGGGCACCCAAAAAATTTCATTAGAGAAATGGTCTTTTTTTTTTCACCAAAAATTAAGTTTTTGAGGTAGGAAAATTGCTTCAATTTTTTTAAAAAAACCTCAACAAGATTTAAGAAAAAAACTCAGAGCAAGGAAAGAACATTAATAGGAGAAAAAAAACTGGAATAGTTTTTCTGTGCAGAAGGTTTGGTTTTCTGTACTAAAATAAAAGAGGTCATTTACCAAAAAATTTTTTTTTTGAGGTCTTTTATCTAAATCCCTACAATTTGCGGCAGCAGTATTTTAATGGGAAATTTGATAAAAGAGCCACACAAAATTTTTGGAGAAATGACCTCTTTTTTTTTACACAAAAAATCAAGCCTCTTGGGTAGAAAAATTACTCTAAACAACCTCAACAAGATGAAAAAAAACCGGAGTAAAGAAAGAAACCTCAACAAGATAAAAAAAAAACTGAAGCAATTTTCTTACCAAGAGGCTTGATTTTTGGTGCAAAAAAAAAAAAAGATGTCATTTTTCCAATTAAAATTTTTGGGTGGCTCATTTATCCAAATCTCTTGTATTTTAAACAAAACGGGAAAGTTTGATAAAAGAGCCACCCAAAAAATTTAATTAGGAAAATGATCTTTTTTTTTTGCACAAAAAATCAAGCCTCTTATGCAGGAAAACTGCTCCAAAAACCTCTACAAGATGAAAAAAAAAAAATAGAACAAGAAAAGAAACTTCAACAGAATGAAAAAATTAATTAGAACAATTTTCCTACTCATGAGGCTTGATTTTTTGAGCAAAAAAAACAAGAGTTCATTTGCCCAATTAAATTTTTTGGATGGCTCATTTATCCAAATCCCCCTTTTAAAAATGTCATGAGTTTGATCATTCTTTATAGGGATATTTTGGTCTTTTTGCTTAATTTTGATAGAATAACTTTTCAACTCTTTATAGGTGATTTTTTTAAAATGTAGATACTATTTTTTTTTTTTATCAATATGCCCTTTTATAGTGGAGCACATGTCTTCCACGTGATGGATTCTGTGAAGGATTTAACGGATGTGAATGAAAAGGACTTAGATTGCAGTGTTTTTGGAGTTGAAAGGTCATCATTCTGTTAAAATTTAAAAAAAAAAAGATCAAAATGTTAACTATTAAAAAGTTGAAGGACTAATAATACAAATTACTCAAAAAGTTATATATAGGTCAATGGAAGGGGGTATTTTAAAAGGTTATACGGGTCAATGGAAGGGTAGGTATTTTCTTGGTTTGTATAATTTATAATTACATTTTGTACTCTGTTTTTTTAGGGAATATTATATTATTACGTTATTATATTACATTATATATGTTTCTGTTTCTCTCCTCAGGTTTCAGTAAAACGGGGCAGTTGGACAACTAGTCCGCCCAGAAAATTTTTTGGGCAAATGTCCTTTTTTTTTTGGGTTTTTAGACATCATAAAACTAGCTTTTTGGCCATCATAACAGTTTCAGTTTTTTTTGTTTTTACTATAGTTAGGTTCATCTATTCGATACAGTCCTTTTTCTCTTTTCTCTGAAAAAATTAAGACAATTTCGATACTCAAAAAAAAACTTTTTTTTAATGCAAAAAACAAAAAGGTCATTTATCAAATTTTAAATTTTGTTTAACTCCTTTTTTCAAAATTTCCCCAGTAAAACTGTAGGTTCGTTTCGTTGAACAGCCCAAGCCCCAAAAACTCAAACCCAAGCCCGGAAATTAGCATTCAGCGACCCGGTCATGTCGACGAAAGAGGTTGAAATTTGGAATTTCCACTTTCGTTTTTTTTTTTTTGACTGAAATGGAGAAGCATTTTGAAGCAGTAAAACCGAGTAAACCGAAAATGAACTTTCTATGATAGGTGCTATGGTGCGATGATAGACGTTAAATCTATTTAAAATATCATCATAATTGAGAAAATACAAAATTGAGGATATATATAGTTGTCACGGCTAAAAATACCCTCTATTTTAAGAAAACATTACATTGATACTTCGTTGTTGTTTGAAAATATTAAAATGATATCTTTTAGTTTTACTGTAATGTAAAATTTTCAACTTACCTTGTTATCAATAAATTTCAAATTATTTTATTAAAACTATAAAAGAAAATAAATACGAAGAATACCAAAAAAATAAAAAAATCCACATATGAATTTCTTTGATAAGTTTTATTTAATCTTTTGTTTAGATTTTT
>CAMOHE010045202.1:30809-50196 GCA_946598075.1 Artocarpus hirsutus | reverse complement strand
CATGAAGCACCCAATTCAAAAAAGTCCATCTTGTTGACCCCAATCAAACAGCATAAAAAGTAGACGATAGGATTTCAATGGGATCCTAGAATTAATCCTTTTTCAAGAGCTGTAAAGCCTTGCAGTTGTGGTTTGAGTGACAATTCTTTACATGAACATACCGTTTTCTCCTTGCAGCTGAAAACAAGCCATCACCGCCGTTAGATGTGAAAATTTGCTTTTATACACATTGTTTTTGTTCAAATCTCAGAGAAGTGTAGCAGAAGAGATGAGGTAATGACATCAAGGGCATTTAGAAGCAGCAAAACTGCATAGATTCAATCAAAGCTTATTTTGGTTCTGCTTTCAAATTTTATGATATAATTCCTGTTTATCTTCTTGATTACTACATCAAATACGTATTATTTTTTAATTTGCTCAGTGTTTATTTCTTTGTTGGTCTGTGAGAGCAAAGATTGACTGGATCGTGAAACAATTGGAATCTCAAGGAATAGCCTGTTGGTTGGAGGAAGATGAATGGGGAAAAACATCATCGGGAAAATCATCGTTTAGGTCGACTTCCGTTTCTTCAGGGGTTTTATGAGTTAAGTGATGGGGTTTATCCAAACTAATATAGAATTGGTTTTATTTCAGTTCTTATTTTGGTCTCCGTTATTTCAGATACTTGATTACGCTTTTAATTATAAAATGCTAATTGTATTTTTTTTTTTTTTGAAAAGTCGTAGCAATAGCAGATTTTAATGGACGACAGTATATTATATAAGATGTTTTAAAAAAGTCGACTAAATTGAATATTTTAATAAAGGTTTTATTGATAATTTTTATTCTATTTTTCACACATCTTTTCTTCAACTATTTTTTATTTTACTTCTTACACCCTCTAAAAATATTAAAAGAGTCCCTACACTTAAATAGTATTATAAGTTTTTTTTTTTCACCTACCTATTAAATAAAGTTAATTTTTTTCAAATATTTTCTTCTTAATTTTTTTCAAATATATATATTTTTTAGTTTATATACTAAACGATAATTTTTTCTTAATATAATTTTTTTCTTTTTTATTAAACCAAATTTGGATTCTAGGAACAGTAATTAGTAGTAAAATTGTAAAGATTTATATAGGAATCGAACAAATTGTATTTCTTTTACTTAAAAAAAAAGAAAGGGAACATAATTTTTTCTTTTTTATATCATGTTTTTTATATCAAACGAAAGCGTGGATCTTTTTATTAGAGCACATAATTTATAGTTATTTATGAATTAAACAATTTACAATGATATATATATAATGATAATTAGTATATATAGAATAATAATAGAAGTGAGAATTTTGAAAAAAAAATAAACCACAGAATTTTTTTATGGGAGGTTCTTTCATATTGAAATTTGTCTCTAATCTTTTGAGAAAAAAATAAGACACATATTTGTTAAAAGGAAATATATTTTTTAAGGTAAGGTGTTATGAGTATTTTTCAAAAACTCTTTGTCTTAAAGAGTAATTTCGAAATAGATAATACAGTAATAAATAAATCTTCTTATATATAGGAGTGTGTAAAAAGCAAAATGAAGGGTATACGCACCCTTTCATAACATTATATCTTAAATAAGATAAAAACCCAAAAATACCCCTCCATAATATGTTTGATATATACATTTCTTCCTTTTCCCCCTATTTTCTCTCTTTCCTCAACAGAAAGCTCGAGCTCAAGTTCCCATGGCGAATTTATAGGTGGTTCGGATGAGGTTTTTGTGTGGTGTTTTGATTTCATTTTTGTTGAATCTGTTGGTTTTAGTTACGGAATTGTCAATAAGCAATAATTACTTGGAATTGGCACGGCTTAAGGAAGTTATTGAGAAATTTCTGGGTAGTTTTTTATTTTGAATAACAAGATCTGAGGTATTTTCTGGTCTTTGATGACGTCATCGGTGCTGTGAAGTCCCATGAAACTGTCGGTAAATTTTTTAATTTACATATAAATATTGTATTTCCTTGCTATTAGCAAGGTCATCAACAAATTTTGTATCTACATGTAAAAATAGTATTTACATGTAAATACATATTGTATTTTCTGGCAGCCGGCGACCTCAACGGTGTTGGCGAAATTCATCGATGTGGCCAGTAATATTTTGTATTTACATTGAAATATAGTATTTATATATAAATAGTATTTCCTGGCTGCCGTTGGTGTCAGCGAGGGAGGAAAGAAAGAGATGAAAAGGAGGAAGCGGTAAAGATATTTTGGATTGTTATTCTCAATTTCTTATAAGATAAATCCTAATTTTTCATGATATGCTATCTGCTACATATTTTGAAATTATATGATATTATTTACTATTCTTAGCCTAAATATGCTATTTAACCCCTTTCTTTTTTTTTTTTTTGGTTTGAACTTGTAAGTCTAATTGTTTATGTAGACATTGAATACACAGTCAAATCAAATTAGGTCAAAAGGATTTTTATATATCAATTAAAGTTAATTAGGCCCTCAAATTACAATTATTATGTCCTAGCAGCATTTACAAATAAAGTTAGAATTCAAATTATGGCAAATAAACATTAGAAAATTGAACTTAAAAGTAAATGCTAAAAATATAAAAATATTACACACGAGGTTTATAGTGGTTCACTATCTGAACAAAGCTACGTCTACTATCTTTTTTCACTACTTGGTAAATGTGATACAAGTACAAGAATCTAGGCTAAAAAATGAAAAATTTATTTAAAGTGAAAGTTTTTCAATTATGGAGTTATTTTTGCAGAGTTTCTGGAGTGCAAATGGAAGAAATTGGATCCCTCAAATGGTACCTTCTCCTTCTATTTATAGATTTCTTTGAGCGTGTGGCATTAATTTGATGGGAAGAGTAGGCTTTAGCGGTGCTGTAAATGGTGAGGCATGTGGCAGTTTCTCATTAAGCGCAAGTTTTGGACCATGTTCTCACTTCCAAATACGTAAGTTAGTGGATCTTCTCTTGTTAACTATTGAGATGAGATCCATTATATCGAGCCGATCGAACAAAGAGTTGTGAGATTTCTCGATCACTGACCATCTTCAACTATCCTCATGTGGAACCAAACAAACAAAACATAATCATTGAACCAAGTTACTCCGAATAGCTTGCATCTAGCGCAACTGCTTCTCTAATGGACGCCTTAATACTCCCATCAAAAGCTCTCCATGGGCTCGGACTTGTCCGTATCCCACAGTAGGCCTCCCTCATTGGGCCTTTGTGATTTTTAGAGAAAAAATTACAATACGTGTTTAAATTATTATTATAAAATTAAAATCTAATACAATATTTAAAATATCTTTAAAATATTCTTAATGATATAGTAATTATTTTAATGATATTACATATTATACTATATAATTACATATAAATAATTTTAATGATATCATTATGAGACATTTGTAGAATTTTCACAAATTAAAGTCATATTTTAATTCAATACATGTAATTAGGTCAATTGTCCCATTAAATCAATTGTCTCATTAAGCCTTTTGTTTTTAATTATGTATGTGCCAAATGGCGAAAGTAAATTAGAAATAATTGTGGCGATAGTGCGTTATGCTTGAAATAGTGTAAGAAGGCCGTAAAGGGTGTTCAAATACAAGCGTAAAATAGCCTATAATTCACCTGTAGTATTTTTGCGTGAAATAAAATAGGTCCAAATATGGCATTTAGCACGGTTGTACTTCTAAATTTTTTCAGCTTTCGACAACTTGCCCCCTTGAAAATCTATTTTTGGCAGTTTCTTTCCCAAATCAATTTACTAACTTCTATTAATTTGAGGATGTCAATTTGCAAGATTTGCATTAGGGTTTGTATTGGATTTGGAATAGATTTGGTTGAATATGGGATTTTTTTTGTCTCACATGAGGTGTACATGGGCTTTTTGTCACTGATTTAAGTTGAGAAAAATGGGACACAACAAAAATTTGAAAAGTTTATGGATAAATTATCAAAATTAAAAGTTTAAAGTCAAGTTATCAAAAGCCGACAAATTTAGGGACAACATTGCTAAATACTCTTTCAATATCCAACATAAATGATATTTTCAATACCAATTCTCTAAAGAAGTATTTCCTCATGTAGGTGTTCCAAAAAAAGTCTTTGTATTTCTCATGCTGAAGCAAGCGTTGTTAGTCCCCCCATGTTTTCTTGATGAAGGAATTGGAATTTCATCAAACAAAAATTTTCAAAAGAGAACGCCATGCTAATACAATGCAATACACATAGAGAAAACGACGTAAAGGCAACAATAAAGAGATTGCCAATTCTACTAAAGAGAAAATTACATGATATAGTTTTAACTTTATTTTCAAACACTAGAAGGGGATTGAAGTCTATGTTATTATGAATTTTTTCATCTATACTCTTCCAAAATGGTTTCAATTACGTTAGAAGCAAAGGAGAGGAGATTAACTCTTCATTTAGTCAATGTCCAGTTTTTCCGTTTTAAGACTCCGAGAAGGCATGAACTAAATAGGAAGATTGTAATAGAAAAAAAGAAAAAATAGTGTAGAATTTTCACCCTTTTCTCCCCACATAGGGCATAACACATCACCTTGCCCAATTCTCGCCACCACCTCGTCGCCAACAAGGAGGGCATCCAAAACTAGAGGCCATCAAATGATTTTGTGTCTGTTATGAAGCTTTGAATCCCACAAAATCCTCCATAAATGCACCATGTCAAAAGAGTCTGTCCTACTATGAATTTGGGCAGGTTAAGCTGATTTTACGGAGAACCTTCTAGCTGCGTCTGGAATCCAAGCCCATCAGTCAACGGATGGGATGGATGAGAGAGGCAAATTAAGAATCCTACCTACATTTGCAAGACTAAAACTTGCATTGATCAGATTTACTTTCCCTTGGCCGGGGAGATCAAATAGCTGGAAAGGTGTATGCAAGCCCAAAGCTGGAGTGCAGTGAGGGGTTGGCCAAAAATAAAAGTCCGAGCACCCACGGATCATGCTAAGAATTTATGGAACAACCATCCCTAATCAAGCATCACACTTTTAAGCTTCCTTGTTGATCAAAACCATGGTTTTAATAATGCTATTTAAAAAGTAAGAATTTGAAGGTCACATAGACACAATGAGAAAGGCTTTTCCTTCCATGTATTTATACTTAAATAACTCTAGCCCAGAGGTAGCAGAGTAGAGGAGGAGCTCCAAACCCCACTTTGGCATGAAGCCGCTGTGGAGATATATCATTTTACCCAACCTAACCCCCCTACTGCCTTGGGAATACACATTGCGTCCCATGCTCTTATATTGATCCTCCAGCCACCTGATACATTATTGTCCCTGGTGACGAGCTAGATTTTTTTGTCAATAGGGATATTATGAAAATCATTAGGGATAATCTTTACTGCATGCAAACATAGTTATATTTTTTATTATTGAGTTGGGGCACGACTTATAATTATTTTTAAAAAATGAGAACATGATAATGGATCTCAATTATTCAGTAAGAGTACAATTATAATTTTTCTCATAAAATGGGGACTTGACAGAAAATTTTGACATTGAAAATATGAGGTAAAAAATAAAAACCTTCAAATGCCCCAACTCGTTATCAAGTGGCTTCACGACTGGTCGTCCGGTCAGAAATCCATGAACAACTTCAAGCATGTGGACTCCAGAAGAAGAATAATCATCATGCCATAAACAGGATTGTTTTACCAACTAATTGGATCAAGACTGATTGACATGCCTTACGAAGAAGTATCTGCTTCCATCCTGCAACTGTACCCAGGGCTCTTTCTACTAAGAAATTCCAGCCCTTTGTCTCAAACTGGTTGCTAAAACAAAGGGAGGCCAGGATGCATAATTTTTTCCTTTAAATTCAAAATTGATAGTATGTTCCAATATTACTGAAGAGGTACGCCTATTAAAAATACAAAAAAGAAGCTTTTTGAGTACTTTATGTCCCTTTTAAGACAGGAAATGTCCTTTCCAGTCTAAAGGGAAAAAAAAAAAAAAAGAACTAGGTAATTAAAAAATGTTTTGTTTTGAAATGGTCGTACTAAATCTTATTTTAATTCTTGGTATTTAAAATGGTTGTACTAAAACCTATTTTGATCCTAGGCATTTAAAATACCAAAAGCCAATGTCATCAATCTTGGTGTGACAAAATCAATCATCTTGGTACATCAAACGTTTGGAAACAGATCATATACTAGTCATGTGCCAAGTGAAAGTGGCTTTCAGAATTGGGTTAACTAAATGAGAAACATAAGGTACCAAAGGATATTTGTTTTAAGTTCTGGATACTTGTTTGATATTATTGAATACTTAGTGGGTGTTTGAAAGAGTGGTGGGAACCAGCGGTAAGAACCACTTTTACTGTAGCATGTGAAAAATTTTTACTGTAGTAAATTTTTTTATTGTTACTGTAGCACGTGAGAACTTTTTACTGTTTATAACTGAGATTGTGGTGGGAACCACAAATGCCAAACACCACCTTAGTTATTCATTCACGAAGTCTATAAAAGTGCAAGATATTAAGATGCATGTTTATCTAAACTAATGATACCAGTTTAAGAGTCAAGGTTCAAGCCGTGGTTTGCGATTCCAACCAAGTTTTCAACATTATTTTCTCTCATATAATACAATATTTTTAGTTTGGATTCTAAAAGGCCTATTAGTATTAAAACATATTCATATAATATATTCATATAAGGTATTAGTGAGTTTGTTCGTTTCATCAGAATTACAAGTGGTGTTCATCTGGTGTTGGACAGAGTTCTACACTCACATTATATGTGGGTGAAAATTAAGCCTTACAAAACAATGTTTAGCGTTGATGATATTGCGTTTGGAGCCTTGAAAACAAATGTTTCAACATAAAGGAAAAAATTAGAAAAAATAGGGCAAGAAAAGGAGATCGTCCGAGTCAAAGTCAACAAACCACAGATAAGGAAATGCATACCGCAAATAGAAAATACAGAGTAGAACTAAAAAGAAAGTAATTAGATAGAGTGAACTTAATAATCAGACTGTATGTAAGACACACCAAATGATAAATTGCAAATCTCCAAAGATCTTATACAAAACAAAAATAAGGGAGTTATCCCTGGAAGTATATTCGCACGTTGGGTGTTAACAAGGTACTTCACAGTTGAGATTAGGCCATTATAATCATACAATTTAGATTAAAGTTGTATTTGAAATAACCATGAATTCTTACACCTATAAACAAGGAGAAGGTTGTCCCTTCACTCCTTTCCTCATGGAATGCCGGGACTCAACAACAGTGTTTTAGGGAGAAGTATCCCCTCGGCGTGAGAAGAGGGTGGTCGGCAGCGTTGGTTGACGGGGATAGGTGGGGTTTTTTTTTTTTTTTGAGTGAGTTTTGTTTTGTTTTTTCCTTTTTCTTTTTTGCTGATTTGGATTTTTTAGGTAAAAACCAAACCAATGACTATGATTTACTCTTAGTTTTTTAATGTATCAATTATTTAAAGGGTAATTTAGTAATTTTAATTACAAATAATATCTAATAATTGTTAATGGTCAAATTTAACGGTATGATGGTTAAAATAGTCCCTCGATAACTAAAATGAAAGGTTAAGGCTCGATAAATAAAAAAAAAAGTTAAGAATCAAAATCATACTTTTGTGAAATATTGAGACTAACGTGGTAATTACTCTTTTATATTTTATATACATGTCAATATTTATTTAATTGTTACAGATCACAATTTTTTGTTCCTTTCCAAATTATATAAGTCGATAAAAAAAATCAGAAATACTGTGTTCAAACCTTAACTGGGGGTATTCAAAAAATCCGCCAATCCACCTAAACTGTCTAATTCAAACCAAACCAAACCAAATCAAATCGGTGGTTTTGTTTTAATTTTAAACAGTTTGGGTGGTTTTTATATAAATATTTTAGATAGTTTGGTTAGTGGTTTGAATTTTTAATTTACCTAAACCGCCTGCAAAACCTTCCACTAACCCGTCATGTTATATAGTTTTATTTTAAAAATATTTTTATAGAAGAATTTTTATTATTTTTTATATAGATTATTTTTCATTAGTCATAAAAGAAGTTCTACACACATAGGAAGCATCTTTTTCCACACTATATAATTACATTTTCCCCTAGTGACTGATCATTATCATAAAACAAAATAAAATTTAAAAACCAACATATATAACTAAGACTAACTCATAGAATGGAACCATAGTTTCCCCTAGATAACAACCAACTTTCTCTCTACACCGCCCCTGTCTACTTGTCACGCCATCATTGTCACGGTGTCTTTCTTTGTTGCTGGCCCAACTTGCTCGACATTAATAAACGATATTAATAGGAGAGGTTTATCAACATAAGTAGAAAATTTTAATTCAAGTTTAAAATTTAATTGTGTTATCTTACATTAATAAGTTGTATTTTTAAATTCTTAGTTTGGTTGTTGATGAACTTTGGTTTGTGTTATTGTGACTACATTAAAACTTTGAAAGATAAACTTTTAGACATTTTACAATTTTTGTTAGATATTAATTTCTTTTTAATCTTAATCATAAATGGCTCAAACTGTTTATAAATGATTTAATTTGGTTTAGTTTTATAAAAAAATAAAACGGCCTAAACCTTTAAGAAAACAATTTTATTTTTGATTTGATTTATGGTTTAGGAAAAAAAAAAAACCTGCTTAAAGCCGCCTACCAACGCCCCAACACAAGCACTAAGTTTTAAAGAAACAATATTTAATTAAACAAAACAAAAGGAAAATATACGATATGAGTGGACGACATATACGTGTGATAGCAGTGCTTCTTTCTTGTGCTTTTTCGTAGATAGAGATGCTGGGCTTTTTCTTTTTTAAAATATTGTAGGATTGATAGAAGATTAGGTTTTTTATTTTTATTTTTATTTTTTAGGACAGTGAAAAAGGTATCTAAAGAATTTTATAAATTAAGAGGGATAATTTGAAGAGCAAAAAGATTAATATTAGTTTTACAATACAATGGTTATTCAAGGGGTTAACTTTAAGAATGTTATATAGCAAATACAAAAGAACTTAATTGTAAAGCATAACATAGAAAGATACAAGAAAAATAGAGAGAAAGACTATATTATTATTCATCATTTCGTTCCATACAAATACAAGCTCTCAAAAACTATATATATAGGCTAAGAATCATAAAGTGGGAGAGGCTAAATGTCATGAGTTACATTAATAAAATACTACAAATTGAGTGTTAATTGGGAGGTTATACGAAGGTTATGAAATACTAAATATCAATGATAATCAAATAAGAGATAATACAATTAATGAGGGTGTTAGGAATATAAACATCTACACTAATAAAACTAATTTATTCATAACACTCATTTTTAGATGTTCATCACTTAAGAATATATGCCTTATTAAAAACCTTATCAAGAAAAACCATGTGGGAAAAAAATCCTAGTTAAGGAAAAAAAAAGTACATTTTTCTTGTAAAATTTGGCTTAGAATTGCTTTATTGAAAACCTTGCTGGGAAAATCCAATGAGACAAAACCTATGCAAAGGAAAATGAGTACAATAGTCAATAACCTTCCCTTCATGTTAACATGTCTTATTCAGCAAAATTATGCAAAGATCTCTGAGTCAATGTATACTAATCTTGTGCACTAATTTCTCAAATGCGGTTATAGGAGGTATCTTTATACCAATTTTCCAAGTTGTTACTTGAACAAATTCGATAAATACCGTCCTTGAGGAGCTCATGCATGAAAAAGAGTTATTGGGAAATGTATTTAATTATGTCTCCTTAACTTGCGTGATAAAGTTACATTATCCATATATAATACTATCAGACTTCCTTTGCTGAATAAAAGGTCAGATGTTACTTGGAAAAATTAGAGTAAAAATCTCAACAATGCATATAAGATGACTACATCATAAATTGCCAACATTTCAACATAATTCAAAGATGCAATGACAATAATTTTCTTTATAAATCGTCAAGATATAGCAGTACCACCATATGTGAACAAGTAGCATGTGTGTAATCATGCTTTTATATGAATTGAAAAATAGTTAACATCCAATCAATTCTAATTTAAGTGTTTGAATAATATAGCCATATTAGATGTTCCACAATGAAAGCAAAATACTTGTTTACCACATTTTCAATGTCCTTAAAACTTATATCTTGGTAATGCAATAGCAAAGATTGTTGTGTGAGGTCTTGTACCATTAGCAAATACATTAGCATACTAATAATATTATTTGGACCAAGAATTTCTTTAATATCATTTGGATAGAGAAAATGATAATTTTTCACTTCAAGAGATCAAAAACATCTTTATTTACACCAAGAGATCCAACAACTATTGGAGAATACATTGGGGGTGTTAGAAGGTGAATATCCATAATAACAAGTCAATTTAATTTATAAGACTCTTTGTTGGATGTTTAACAATGTGCCTCATTAAAACCTTACTTGATAAAAACCTTATGGGATAAAAATTCTAGTGAAGGAAAAAGAATACAACATTCTTATAATACGCTCTTAAAAATTGCATCATAAAAAACTTTGTTAAGAAAACCTAGTGGGACAAAAATCTTAACAAAGGCAAAAAAGTACAATACATGTTTAGTTCTCCCTCGTGTCATATATAGCCACTATCTATTTTTTTCATCACTATAGTGATGATATCATAAGCATTCTAATCATTAATTAATTAATCACAATTAGTTATCAAATGAACAAAAACTCCCAAATATCATAATTTATTGTTCATTAATACCTTAGGACATATAAAAATTTTATTTCATTTTTCCTTTCCCCATACTTGTTGCATATATGTAGCAATTCTAACTCACAAGACTTTAAATTGTCATTTTTTTTATGATCGTCTCTCCATTAATATGACCTTTTTCAAAATTCAAGATATTAAGAAGGATAACATTATCTCCAAAAATAACTTTAGGGATCAATAAAAGAGACAAATAAAAGAGAAGATAACCATCAACTCAACTTTTTCTTTTATTTTTTCTCCATTTAGACTTTGTAAAATCATATGTATATTTTTAATATACTACTGGTACGTTAATAAAAGATCTATAACCTTTTCATATTAACATGATTCTTGGAAATAACCGATAATAAAAAAATCTCTCTTTTTAAGGCTTGATATCAAAACTAATTCATTTAGACCTACAATATGTAATGGCCCTACCTACGTGGCCATTACTTAACTTGAATTTAATCGTAACTTCAACATACTTTAACATAAAGTATTGAAATTTTGAAATATTTTTTTTCTTTTAAATGTAGATTCTTGTTATAAAATTCTTAACATAGAATCTAAAAGGAAATAATAACTATTTCCCAAAACTTATTTCTTGAAATCTAACATAATAATTAATTTCATAAACGTGATAATAATGTAATAATAATTATTACGTTTAACATAATCATAATAATTTTCTTGAAACTTTTCCTTTAAACAAAAGGATAATTGTTACGAGTCGGGAGGTGGTTTCGAATCGTCAATCAGGGGTCTAGATCATAAAAACCCAAGGTCACCGTTGATTGGCCATTGACCGATGTTGATCGGACTCCGTTGGTGGCTAAGCTCGGACCTACCCCCCTAAATCGACCCTTCTGAGTTTAATGGTGGAGTAAATTTCACTTAATTCTGCCTCTAACTGCCTAGATCATGAAGTCCATCGTCGGTAGAAACGGAGGAGCTTCGATCTTCATTCATTGACATTTGTGGACCAAAATTGGTTAAGGGCTATTGCTACTCACTCATTTCTAAGCATTTTCCCCCCATCAATTTGAGTTGAGGCTATCAGATTTGAAGAAATTGCGCCCCTTCATGGTGACGTATTACTAGCAGTGATGGTGGCCTCATTCTCAGGCAAACGGTGGTGATAACGTGAAATTGAGAGGAGGAAATCATTCCTTGCACTGCTTTCAATGATTTGCTACCATTAATTTGGCACAATTTGGTTGCGAATGGTGAGATCGTTCTCCCATGCGGCGGTTGGCGACAGTGCTCTCTAATCTCTGTTGTGCAGCAGTGGCTTGCTAAAATTGATTGGGGGGAAAGATTCCCCATGGTGGTCTAAGGCTAATGGCACAGACGGTGTGCCTCAACTCCACCTAGAATGGTGGGGTCAACGGTGGCACGATGACGATGATGAGGGGTAGATGGGCAGAGCATTCCGGCACTTGTTGAGGTGAAACCATGTGTGGGTCTAGTTCCTCTCGTCGTAATGGTCATGTAGAAACAAGAATTACATCGATCGGATGCCAGACGGCGAAGATATCTCACCAGAAAAAAATGAGTTTTTCTGCCTCTTTGACCGACGCGTGTGGCTTCCTCCGTTCAAGCTGATTCTACACTGATGAAAATCATTCGGTACCGACTACGCGTGGATCAAGGTGACTTAAACTGTAGTAACAAAGTCTAGAAAGATGTTTCCGGTAATGTATGATCTCCAAGAAGCATTCCTAGCCATTCATGGTCGCTTCAGGAGCACTACAGAGGATGCTTCATAGACTATAGATAAAGCAAGATATAATTAGACCCACTTAGCATGGAGTCCAGGTAAGTAGGAATTTCGCTTACAGTATGAACGGTCTTTAAATAAAATTTTTTAAAATGTTTTCATAAAAATTTATGAAAATGCATGATCAGTGATTTGTTACACTGTTTTATGTTATGATGTGTGTCATGTTATGATTTATTATGTTATGTTATGTTATGACATGATATGCTATGATGATGTTATTTTTTAATGTGTGATGAATGCAACATTTAAATCATATTGTTTAGTCACTCTCAAGTAAAGTATGTTTACGATTTATGATTTATGATTTACATAATTATGATGTTATGTAATGATAAGTCATACTGTATACACACAATAAGACAAGTGAAAGTGATAAGTAGTGTTATACCAGCCTCATTATTGCGAGGTACTCAAAGTAAAGTTAAAGTTATGACCTCGGTGTTTGATGGTCACAAGTCCTCCACAAGCGAAGTATCATGTTTATGATCTCATGATTAATGATGTTAGTACGAATACAAAAGTTTATAAGATAAAGAAAGTTATGTAAGAAGACAAGTTACAGCTTAAATAAATAAGCATAAAACAAGTGGATAAGCCAGCATAAAATGTTTATGCATATTTTTATTAAAATGATTTTTAATTATGCTTTGCGAGACTGATTTCCTACTTGTTGAGCGAAAGCTCATTTAAGTATGTTTATACTGTAGGTAAGCAAAGCAAGTAGCGACATTGATGGACAGTGGTAAGCAGCAGACAAATGGTGGAGATAGGTATAGATACCACTCACGCAATGTAATATTTTCGTATTATGAGTTTACGAATTTAGGTATGTTTCTGTTTTATGAAATCATGTATGTATAACAATAAGTAAATAAATTACGTACTTATGTCTTACAAACCGAGATTGTGATTACGCAACCTTGGTCTAAAGAATTTTAAGTTTTAAAAATGTTGCAATAGACAATGCAACAAATACATAAAATTTTTAAGTAAGAAAATTATATAATTATTTATAATTAAAAATGCTTATATGAGTTTTACGTTTAATTAAGAAATGAATTTTATGAATATGTTTTTACAAAGTTGTTATTATGAAAGTTTAGATGTTTATGTTTTGAGAAATTATTATGTTGAATTTAAGGAAGTTTTAAAGAGCATTTAGTATGACTTTACTTCATCATTTAATTTAAACTTCTTTTTGAAATAGTTCTATTTAAATTAAGAAATGTTTTAAAAGTAATAGTTTTTAAATAATTATCTTTATGTTTAAAGGAAAAGTTTCAAGAAAATTATTATGATAATGTTAAAACGTAATAATTATTATTACGTTATTATCACGTTTGTGAAATTAATTATTATGTTAGATTTCCAAAATTAAGTTTTGCGAAATGATTATTGTTTCTTTTAAGGTTATATGTTAAAGATTCCCTAACAATAATTCATTTAAAAAAAATTATTCAAAAATTTCAAGTACTTTATGTTGAAGTTTGTTTAAGTTACGACAATGTTTAAGTTTACAGTTATATTAAGTTAAGTAATAGCCATATAGATAGAGTCATTTTATATTATGTACGTGCCAAAGCCTTTCTATATTACATGTCAAGTAACTATTTTTTATTATTTATGGAAGTTTAATATCACAAACTTTTTAATCTCTTCATAATTTCACGCTTTCTATGCTTATTTTATTATTTTCATTACTAGCAAGGATGTTGAAAAATCTTAAAAGGTCTCTTAGCCATCACATATTTGCAATACTCACTTCAAGCAATATGCAAAAATAATTGGAAAAAATTGATGGCCATTTTATTTTCCCTAATCTCATCATGATGGCTCTCATAATTGTAATACCCTTCAATGTTTATATCATGGAATATATAAAACCAAAAAACCAATTAAAAAAATATTAGGGGTCTTAAGAAGTTATTGGCTTAAAAAAGCATATATCAATATAGTGTATTCATGTCATCAAAGAATGTCAACAGTCATCTAAAAATAATAAGTATGAATGTTGATTATTGATTATGTAAATTCTCATGATGTAATTATTTTCTATGAGCTTATCATGATGGCACTTGTAATTGTATTATATTCAACGTTTATTTCGTTGAATGTGAAAGGGTAAATAGCCATAACTTTTTAAGTATTGGCTATAAACAAATGCCAATATAATTTATGCATCTTTATGTATATAATTTTTCATAATCAAAAGTTTGTGTAACTCTACAAACTGTCAACTAACTAACATAATTATAATGAATAAAATGTATCCAGTAAATCCATGTTATAAGGTCAACAACTTAAAAATAACATTAGATGATTGACATCTAGTAATAATTTGTATAACTAGATATTCAAAAACATTACTGTACCATAATTAAATAAACAAAACTTGTAACTTATATAATTATAGTGAATAGAATAATAATTAATATTATATATATATATATATATATATATTATATGACTTTATTTATCTTGAGCTGTACAGAGTAGAAACCGATTCAATATCGCTAGGATAATAATATTTACAATAAAAAAGCCACTAAGAAAAAAATAAAACTCATTGATTAAGATAGATTAAAACAAAAATAACAAAGAAAATATTTGTTGAACTTTACAACATTATTTGTGGTAGTAGTTGTAAAGTTAATACTAATAATTGCATGTAAAAGACCATTGTATTGAAAATGCAACAATAACAAGACAACATCATATAATGTTTAAAACAATTACTCAGGCGGCGGGTGCAATAAGAACTTTTCAACACACACACATATATTCACTCTCATTGAACCGATATATCAAACTCATTTTTATTACTATCAAAGGGAGAAAAGATGAATCTCTATATCACATATTTAGAAACATGCTTAGATGAGATAAAAAGAGTTACTAAAATATTATCATGAAATAAAACGTGTTTTCCTTAACAATTCTAGGAAGACATAAAACAACTATAACATCCAACCTTTTAAATTTTGATAAAAATCTTATGCAAACATTGGCCAGATACTTTGTAATAATACTCCAATAAGTATCAAACCTATCATACCACCTGTTACAATCAAAATTTGTTAAATTTCTCATAAACAAATTAGTTGAAAGAGCAATACAAATGGAAGCTAAAAGCAGTTAAAGTAATCCCGAATCTTAAAAAAACTCTCAATCAAATTCTAAACTTATGTAAATGGTTAGAGACTCATGTTGATAACGTGTAAAGTGAGAGAGACTAAAAACTATGAGTTATAACAATAAAATACTACTAATTGAGTGTTAATTGAGAGGTTATATGAAAGTTATGGAATACCAAATATCAATGATAATCAAAGAAGAGATATTCTAAATCATGAGAGTATTAAGAATATGAACATCTACATTAATAAACTAATTTATTCATAAAAAAGAATTATAATTTAATCATTTTGCTGGAATAACTTGGAATAAGTATTCATGTATATTTTTCTTTTTCGTCCAACCAAACATTGAAATGGTTAACTTTTAGAAATTGTAATTCCATTCCAAAACCAAACGTATCCTTGAGGGTTTAGGTACAATCGTCCCTTTGTTTTGACCAAATAAAAGAGGCTATTTGTCATGTGACTAATGATAATTTTGTAAAGAGAATCTTTATGTCCAGAAACCAGTTTTATAGTGCCTTGTGCTTGTCACACGCATATAGGAAACAAAGAAGGGGGATAATGCAATGGATCTTAAATTAAGTTATATTCCATGTGGGCTCTAATATATAGAACGTAAGATATAACTTTTTGTCAAACAAATCTGCTATATATATATATATATATATATATATATATGTTTTACTTGATAAGTTGGAGTCCTCCAAGGAAATAAATAATGCAATGACAATTAGAGGATATTCCAAGACAAATACCGACCTTTTCCAATTTTCGGCCAACTTTTCAATTGTTCTTTTTTCTTGTTTGTTGAAGGCCTATTTGGCTCTTTATTGATGTAAAGTTTTGTGGAATTAATTTTGATAACTTTCGGCAGGCATGGTAAGCTATCCTATCCTTCCAGAGAATAAATTTCTGTACCATGTTTGATGTGCAAGAATTTTTAACTTTTAGGTTGGAAGCAAATAAAAGGGAAAAATCACAAGCTAAACCTCTAGAACTTTTCTAAAGTTTTTGAAACGTACGTCCATGTTCATAATTCTTTCTCCATTGCAATCTTTTTTTTTTTTTTTTTTAACACTTAGAACTGAGAACTCGAACTTTGCATTCTTAGATGAAGTCGGGTTGAGGTGAGAACTTGAACTTTGCATCCTTAGGTGAGTCCCGTATAGTTTATAATTAGATTATGCCTACAACTACGCCGATATAATTTTAAAGAGCGCTTCATCAAAGCAAGCCAAACTATTTTATTTAAAAAAAATTAAAAAATAACACTCGATATTAGTGTTCTTGCTATCTAATTTAGTATCAATTTTGTAACGATATCTTTAATCGTCTCTATAGTACATTGAATGTCATTCTAACCTTATAACCAATTATTATTATTTTTAGAAAGGTTATATGAACAGTAGTCAATCGGTGGCTGTATACCTTTCAAATGTTTTTTTTTTTTGGGAACAGTTGAAGGGTGGCCAAGTTAATAATGTGTTTGGCTTAGCCTATATGAAAGCGACTTTTTTTTTCTTTCTTATAAAAAAATTAAAGGAAAAAAGACTGTCATTAATATATTAAGGACTTGGTCAGGTCAAAATCTAAGCCTACTAGTGTGACCTAACTTGGTGTTCAAAATTAATTTTGCACATGCAAGGCCGGGGACTGCCTGTGATTCTAAGTTAGATGTAACTAAAAATTTTGGTAAATTATTACAAATTTCGTTGGTCAATAAAACAATGTTCATAAGTTTGTGCAATACTCAATTTACTATAGTGTTGCACATAATAAATGTAGTCTAGCACTTGTAATATTGAGTATTACATTTAAACAAATTAAGCAGTTGTTTCGCTTCTCAATTGAAACCAACAAATAGTATAAAACTTTCAACAGATACAGTAAAACACAAAAAGTAGTTATAGTATGAAGCTTTCAGATGCTACAATTTTAAACTAACATTTTCGCTCCTAACCGTTTTCTCAAACATCCTATAAGTATTACATGAACATAAAAACAATATTAGATTAGTGAAAAAAAAGCGTTACAAGTGTCGGATTGATCAATATGTCAAAGTAAAAACTTTGCCATGTCAACCAACGTTAGGTGTAAAATACCCACAAAATATGCCTGAACTTGACCTTATTTCAAAGCCACATGCAAGATAACAACTTTTCTATGTGGTAATTTGATAGAAGATTTCCCAATTGAATTAATATGCAAAATAACTTTTAAGCTTTGACTGTTGACAGAGAGGAAAAGAAAGCCTGATTTGGTTCTTTATGTGAAAGCTAGATGTACTCCATTTCATCAGAAAGAATTCAAATAATGTGGTGCTTCACCCACTCATCAAGCTATGCCTTTATGATTGTGAACCCCACACGCTTCACAAAATGTCCAACTCAATCATGCTCAACTTGCCTGGATGATCTTTTCCAAAAGAACTGCTTTGGTTTGCCTTTATTCTTGTTTTTCATGGAGAAATGGAGGAAAAAAGAAACTTGAATGAGTTTTAAATCCTAGTTGAAATGATGGTAGGCTTAGCCTAACGTCAATTTTACACCCCACAGACGGGCGAAGTACTAAATCCCCACCCTTAAATTTAAAAATATAAAAAATCCTGACTGAAAAATTAATCTACAAAATATTATTTTTTTTAAGCATGCAAAATATGACTTCAAATAAAGCAACACGACATGTACCCTTGAAAATACATCACCATAAATGTGACTATTAATCATTAGTCTATCATGCTTCAATTTACTAAAATCTTTTCATGCACTTATGGAAATGGATGACATTTTCTTTTAGACATCATTATTGACATTGAACGGTTAGACTTTAGTAGGTGGAGGGGAAAAAATTGAGGTAAAATAAAAAATGATGATGGTAATTAAAAATATTCTTGTCAAATAGCATCATTTTGAAGTTACATATTTAAATATTAATTCTCCTGGTTTTCTATAGAAATGTCCACCAAGCACATTTATTGGAATTAATTAATATTAAGATTCCCTAAAAAAGAATTGTTTTGAAATCAGATTATGATTTTTTAGCACAAATTTGAATATGAATTCTAGCGGACTAGTTTGATGTAGACCAAACATGGAAAATTATATATTTTTAAAATAAGTTAAAAGCTAATGGCTTAAGCGTATATATTCATTCAAGGCAAGCTACATTCTTAAGGTGTCATTTATCTATACGAAGCTTCTCTAAGGTCCATAGCACAAGTGATCCAATTGTTACGTAAGAAAAAATTATGCCTAAAGCGGTGACCAGATTTTTCTTTATTTATACCTCCGTAAATATATGTATGTATATAATCCGTAGTTGTTGTGGTAAGTAACATTGTTTTTGAATTTAACAATTTCTTTTCTTGTTGTTGTACCAATTTAACGTTAATAAAAGTTGAAAATATATGACATGAGTTTTAGATAACTAAATTTTTTGATATTACGTGAACTAAATATTAATATTATAACCATCATGTTACATTTTTCTCCTTTATATACACTTCCTATAAACCTTATATATATGTATATATTCAACCCATATTGTTGTAAACATATTTGTTATACATTTTTCAGAAATACCGTATTATGCGTCTTTCTCATTGAAGATAACGCTGGGGGGGGGGGGGGGGGGGGGGGGGGGGGGGGGGGGGGGGGGGGGGGGGGGGGGGGGGGGGGGGGGGGGGGGGGGGGGGGGGGGGGGGGGGGGGGGGGGGGGGGGG